>VYXC01007456.1:90918-295097 GCA_013397175.1 Platysteira castanea | reverse complement strand
GCGGGGGGCTCTCCGTGTGCGCTGCCCCCGCGGCCCTGCGGCCGGGCTCGGTTGCGCGAGGAGCAGCGGGGCGGGAGGGTCAGGCCGGGATGCCCAAGATGGCCGCGCCGAGCGGGTCGGTTCACCTTGCGGCGGGGCGGGAGGCGCGCCTGGCGCCGGGCCTGGGGCCGCCGCTCGGCCTGGCCCTGTCCGGGCTGCGGCCGCATCCCCGCTCTCCCCTTCGCTGCCCTTCCCCTCTGGGAGGCGCTGCTTTACTACCCCTGCCTTTGCTTCCTGAGCCCGTGGTCCCTTTCCAGACCTTGCCCTTTCACTTTCTACATTGGCTTGGCCAGTATTAGGCTTGCGTGTCCACTTCCAATCTGTGAGTAGGGAGAGAGTTAATGCAAGGGTAAGGAGGTGGCTTTTTCTTTTTTTAAGCTCTGTGTAGTATCAGTGTAAGCCTGAAGGTCACCGTGTGTCTGGTGTATATTAAGAAATTCATTTTAAACAGTCTCAATTTTTCTGTTGCTATATACTGGGATCATTTCTGCGTAGTTACTGCTGTTTTTTAAAATTGCATGAGTACTTTTTTTTTTTTTTGTTATAGCCTGATCTTGCTTGTAGCTTGATCTTGAGAATGTCTCGAGATCTTAGAAGTGTTAGAAGTCTTAGTAGAGGTCCGTGGCATTCCTTAATTGTAGGCTGTGAGAGTTTTCAAATACTACCTCCAAGGAAAACTGTGATGTAGTAATTCAAATAACGTTAATACATTCTTCTGTTACTGAGGTGATGCTTTTTTTATCACAGAAGAAGGTATGATTGTGACCATTGAGTAACAGATTAATTAAACTTTTTTTTTTTTTTGTCACGGTGGCATAAAACAAAGATTAGGGTGGAGCTCTCACTTGATTCAAGTGTATTCTGTACTTCCAGTCGATTATTTTATAGTTTTTCAACAAACCTCTAGTTGCTAAATGGTACTTATAGTTTAGTCTACTACTTTTAGCTAGTTTTCAAGTGAAAAATGCTTCAAATTAGGGTTGAAGAAAATTGCTTGTGTTTATAAGAATTTGCAAACCTAGCTAACTTTGGAGGACACAGGACTGATTTTTTTATGGTCCTGTTTTCATTTAATGAGCATTCTGATGGTGATACTGGTTTATCAGGTATTTAGTATATCTGAAATTAACTCCTGGTTTCCTGTTTTGTCCTCATCCATCCCTGTCAGTATTAGAGTATAGTACTGGGACAACAGTGTGACGGTTGTACTCTCTTTCAACATTTTATTACAAAACTTGTATCTGTAGGCTGGAATGTCTGACAATTACTGGCTGGTTTCCCTGAAGTGGTAAGGATGCTTAACTAGGCCAGATAAAGTGGCAACATCCTTTTTACTGTAATAATCCTCTGAATTTTGACACAGATACAAGTTTGTTAACTTCTCAGGACATTTCTCCTTAGCATAAATCTCTTGTCTGTACTGGTTGTCTAGTCAGGTTGGAAACATTGAAAACAAAAGGGAAAAGCTCATTTATTTTTACTGTAAAAGCATGCTAAAGTAAAAGCTCATTTATTTTCACTGTAAAAGTGCTAAAAGCTACTAGAAAACTTCAAAACTGCAAATAATTCTTCTGAAGATGCTAGTTAGAGGTGATGTCTATTTGTTAAAGGACATGTGTAGCTAAACCTTCTCTATATTTTAAACTGCTAAAGAATTGTACAATTGCTGTACAGCAGAAATCTGCAGGCGAGAGGTCTCACACTCCCTTGTAATTTGATCTCTCACCTGCTTCTTTTTATGGAATAAATAATAGGAACCATTTAATGGCTTATCACTGGGATTAGGGTCTGTTCTTCCATAGACTTGAACTTGGGCTAAGTCTCTTCAAACTTCAGATGCTCTAAGCCATTTTCATGTCTCTTTAAAAAAAAAAAAAAAAATTAATGTTTAGTTTAACTCCCTGGAAAACCAGACTTGTCCTTGAGCAGGTGATAGATATCTTGATGTAGTGACCTGGTTGTAGACTTTAGACATCTTTGCTAAAGAAGTTTTTCTGAATTGGTGTGTATGTGTGTGAAACTGAGTGTAAATATTGTTTCTCAGAGGAGGTTGAAATTACCCTCTTAGGGCAATAGGGAGGTGAAGTAGGGTACTCTGGAAAACTGCATTATGAATCGTAGAAGGATAAGAAATAGTCTTTGTGCCTTCCCACTGATTGCTAAAATAGTTGTGGGTTTTTTTTTTTTTGGTAGTAGCAGTTCATACAATTTGGCTGTATATGGCAGGTGTAATTAGGGTTTGGAAGTTAACATGTGAGAACACTGCACTTGTTATTTTTCAAGTTCTAAAGATAATTTTTTTGTTTACTTAAAGAGAAAAAAAAATCAATCCCCCACACAGAAGCAAGATAAAAAGTCAATTATGTTAATCTGTCACTCCCCACTAAATAAATGTGACCAATCAGTTTGAGAAGATAAGATTTTTGTTTGCTTGTGTTTAGCTTTTTCATGGTCTTGTCTAGTTAGTTTCGTTGTTCCCCCATCCCTTCTCCCCCCTTTCACAGCATGAGGGGAGTTATTAATATGCTCTGTTTTCTATATTTCTCAACTTTAAATTACAAGGCCTCTGTAACAGCAGCCTCTTGCTATTGAAATCATGGGAAAACAGTCTTTCAAGGAGGGTACAGATAAGAGTGTATCTTCCCAGGGAGGAGAGTGATATGGGCCTGGGTGAGACCTTAGCCTGGTGTCTGTCCATGGGGCCAGAGAGGCTGGGCCATAGCTCATCTGCAGTGACAGGTTCTGTAACAGCGAGGTTGCCACAGGCTCCCGGTGTGAGAAGGGGACTTGTAGAGAGATCTCTTCTCACAGACCCTGCACTCCTCCTACTTGGATGTCTTAAACTAACAAGACAACCTCCCAAACTTAAACTCTTGTATGTTATCAGATTGATTGCTGGTTAATAGTGTTAGATGTTCCTTTTAAAATTGTTTGTTTGCCATCTAAAATATGGGGCAAAAATGATGTTGGAGAGCAGATATGCTCTCTTTTTAAATTTTCAAAAATAAAACCTTGTAGGTACTTTTCAGGTACTTTCCATAAGCATGTGTCAAATTTGACTTGGTAGAACTTCAGGGAACAACTGTCTGCATTACAGGTTTTTAGATATCCAGTGTCCAGGTTTTTGGCAATAACTATGCCAACTCTGGAAATGTGAGTTACTAGGTAATTTCTGGTAATGAAAGCTGTATGGAGAAATCTACCTGAAAAATTAAGAACTGGGTGGTCTTGTAATGCCTTTTCTCTGCAATGCCTCTTGTCTGCCTGAGCCGAGAAAACATCCCATGTTCACAGTGACCTTCACTGAAAATCTAGGTGTTTCACAGAATACTGCAGTATTATATCTATTAATTATAGATATATAATTATATCCATTTTATCTATTAAATGTCTTAATGTAGATTAATCTGCCTTAAAGACTATCTTTAGATAGAATTGTGGTAGCATTTTTTCATGTGTGCAGTGGTAAAAGGTTCATTATTAATTAGCCCTTTACCTTTCAGCTCCAATGGCGATTCCTCCATCATATGCAGACCTTGGCAAACCTGCCAGAGATATCTTCAATAAAGGATATGGTAAGAATGGTACCTTTTATAAGTGGTGTTTGAGGTGCAACAATGAATTGCTTTTTTAAGTCTGTATGGAAAATCAAATGATCAAATACCAGTGTTTTTGGGGAGGAAGGTGTGCTGTGTTTATATCTTTACTGACAGCTAACAGTTGAAGGCTTTTTGTGGGCTATTTTGATCTGAAGACTGTTAAAGCTTACTGCTCGAGCCACATAAATGTCAGAGGTGTGCAAGTATGAAAGAATGTAAGCAGCAAGTGTAGTTTAACTTAGGAACACACTTTGTTTACTGGTCTGTCTGTGCCACAGCATTTGTTGATACAGAAAGGGTTATATACCAGTGTAATGTTGTAGCCTTTTTTGGACTAGAAAAAGGAATGGCCATTGGGATAAAGAATCCTTCCTCATCTTAAAATGCTGTAATGCCAGACAGCTGCATAGTTAAATAATTTTTTATCGCAGTGCTGGTTCTTTCTGGTCTTTGGAAATGTGTGGGGTTTTTTCACCAAGACTGTTGCTCACCTCTCTGGATAACAATGTGAACTGACACTTCCATAAAACCTACTTATATTACAGTTCCAGTGGTTGTGTATTTCCCAGTGAGTTTGCTTTTACAGTTTTTTACTTAGAGATATTTTGTCTTGGTGCTGAAGGAGGCATGTCATGCATTGGGATAGCTCTTTAAAATGCATTGACTATTAAAACTATTCCGTTCCAGGAACAGAAAATAATGTATTTCCTCTTGGAAACATCATTTGGCAGTTAAATATACTCATGTAGAACTGAGAGGCACTTCCTTGCCTTGTTTTGGAAGGCCTCCTTTACCTGCTGTGGCATCGGAAAGTTAAATGTTGCTGAAGTCAGTCTGTAGCTGTTTACATATATAGGTATATATGTGGCACACTACTGAGGCAGCCTCAAAGACCAGATTATTGAAAAATGTGCAGGGCCTTAGTTAAGGTCTAATCGTCTAACTTTGACTTCTCTTTGTTAAGGTTTTGGGTTGGTGAAACTGGATGTGAAAACAAAATCTGCAAGCGGAGTGGTGAGTTTAAGTAAATTTAATTAATTGTATTTTTTTTCTAGCTGTGTTCTAATACTTAGTGAAAAGGGACACTTTTCAGATGCTGTTAAGTATTTTATAGGCTATATGAATGACAAATTTCTGGTGTAAGATGGTTTCAGAAGCCCATAAAGATCTGAATGTATCAAGAATATAGTCTTTTTCAGTAATCTTTGTATAATAAAAGGGTTTATTAATTGTCCCTGGTCTTATGTGTGAAGGTGAACAAATAAAGTATTTTAACATTATAGTATACAGATTTTATTTCTGAAGTACCTTGTGGTACTGTTCAGTGGAAATTTCTGTCATCTTGATTCTTCTATGAAGTAGTTGGCATTGAATAAGCATTTTGAGTCTTTGGCTCCTCTAGGTATTAAAGCGTTGCAGTAGTGTTCTGTGCAAGATGTCTTGGTCATGCACGCAGTGCCCCCTGTAACTTTTTATCTATTTCTAGAGCAGACTTTGCAAGATGCAAAGGTAGATTTATATTTTTTCTCCCCATAACTGGAGCCTGAGCAGTGTAACTTGCTGTTAGAAACAAGGTTCGTGGGTTGTATGCCCTGGTTTTTCTAGAGGGCTGTGTCCCAACTGAAAAATAGTTTGCAAGAGCCCTGTTACAGAGGTAGTTGTTCTTACCTTAGCTTGTTTCTTTGGAGAACTGCCAGTTATGGTTGTAAAATTCTTTGAAAAATCCAAGCCCTAATGTGCATCCTCTATCAGTTATAAGCCATCCTTCCCAGGAGGAGAAACTGCTGGCATATATGCACTACAGATATTTTAAAGCGGAGATAAGAGATAATATAATACTTGGTTTCTCCTGAAGCTATTGCCACAATGGTTACAGTCACGTAGACCTTTTGCGGTAGGAATAGCACAAAGCAAGAAGTTAAAGCTGAAGGTATTTGTGTAGTTCCCATCCCTTGCCAAGAAATAGACCTACTGGAATTATGCAACAGTGTATGATGCAGTGGGTCACTAACATAATACAAGTAAATGTCTTGGATGTGGTTAAATTTGATCAGCCACCATTAAAGAACAGTCTCAACCATATTCATTTTGCGCCGTTGGGGCTTTTGCTGTAATAGTGCTTAAGAACTTGTGATTTCAAATATGTGTTTCCTTCTGGGGAAGGTGAGTGTGGGAAGTCTGTTTGAAAATAATGTTGTGCATGGAGGAAGACAGATCAAAATGTTTATTTATATGTTTTTAAAAATTGAAATAATGAACTTCTTAAATCATCAGGGCAATAATACTTCACTGGAAAGAGCTCTTGACATGTGTTTGCAAACCTGGCTTCTACTTGTAATTGCCTTCAATTTTTGAATAGCAGTACACAGAAACTATCAATTCTGTTCTTTGTGAGAATCCAAATAGTGAGAGACATTAGTGATTACTTCCTTTAATAAAGAAATGTGATACTGTTGACTTCTAAGTACTTCCAGATCAGATGATACCATACCCTAAAAACCCAGACTGTTTGCTTAGCTCCCACTTCAAACATGAATGTTATTTGTGTCGTGGAACCAAAGTGCCAGGGGAATAGGAATTTTGTAGGTGCCAGTAAAATATGTCTGCCTATGGGTGGTGTGAAAGGCTAGTGCATTGGGTAGACTAAGAACTCCCTTTAAGAAACAGTTAAAAACCCAAACCAAACAAAAAACCAAACTACCCACCCCACCCCCAATTTGAAAAATGATGCCATTCTATGACATTTTACAGTTGCACATTATTTATCTTCAGGGGTAGTTGACAAGAATAATGAAAATATGTATGTGATCCTTAAAGAATTTTACTGGAGTTGCATTATGTGCCTTACAGCATTCTTGGCTCTTGGTTTGATTGTTAAGTTGCTCATTGGGAGTATCAAACTGAGCCTTAGATTTCAAGAACTTGTTTCTGCTTTAGAGGAAAATCCTTATGCTGGCTACTCTCTTGCTTTGGAGTTAGGTCATCACCCTGTACGTTTGTAATAGTGGCGGGAACACTGCAGTTGAGATGGGGATTGGAGGGAGGCCTCCATGTGAGCATGAGTCATTAGTTCTTGGCTAGGCTATTCTCCCTTCCCCCCCTGCAAGCTGTCTACTGATTTTAAATTTTTTCCATATTATAACAAGATCTTAGTGCTTCCTGAAAGAAACACTGTGTAATGCTTTCAGGATCATGTGTATCTTCTGTGCTTCTTAGGAATTCACAACATCTGGTTCATCGAACACAGACACTGGAAAAGTGAATGGGAGCTTGGAGACCAAATACAAGTGGGCTGAGTATGGTCTGACTTTCACAGAAAAATGGAACACAGATAACACTCTGGGAACAGAAATTGCAATTGAAGATCAGGTAATAGATGAGGAAAATATTTATTTGCTTTACCTCTGTGTAAGAACTGAATTTATAGCTTTATCTTATCTTCTCCACTCTTCAATTAGATTGCCAAAGGCTTGAAGTTGACATTTGATACAACTTTCTCACCAAATACAGGGTAAACCCGGTTAACGTTTTTACCTGAGGGAGTAACAAGACCCATGGTCTGTTGATCTGGTCTGTGATATTGACAGAGCTGTTTGTATGGTTTGCTATTGATCCAGCTTAGCAAATCCCAGTGCTAAAGGCTTCTGCTCTTTACCACCCACCACATCACTATGGGGTTAGTATTGCACATTTCACAACTTCGCTTATTTTATGGGATAGAAATACCGGGAAAATTGCAGGAGACATGCAACTGCTGCTACATTCATCAGAAAATGCCTGTTTGCAGTAGCCCTGTGTGTTCTGGATGGGCTGGCTGTACTTTTGCCTGGTCCAGGGGGATGCATGTGCAAGGCATTTAGATACATTGTGTAGAGTCATAGGGCTTGAATTTGGCAGGTCACTGAGGAAGATCATGTATGCTTGTCTTAAGATAACTCTTTCTTCTGTTTCAGAAAGAAAAGTGGTAAAATAAAGTCAGCTTATAAACGTGAATGGGTAAACCTAGGTTGTGATGTTGACTTTGATTTTGCCGGACCTGCAATCCATGGTTCAGCTGTCTTTGGTTTTGAAGGCTGGCTTGCTGGTTATCAGATGACTTTTGATAGTGCCAAATCAAAATTGACAAGAAATAATTTCTCTGTGGGTTACAAGACTGGAGACTTCCAACTGCACACTAATGTGTAAGTACTGAAAACTTCTCCAGCTTTCCAGAAGCAGGCTTTCTTTACCTTTCCTTCTAGTCAAAATACAAATGCTTGAAATATCAAGAGGTGCCTACAAGGCCATTAATGGAGTGCATTTTTCAATAGGAAACTCTAAATAAATGTAAATGATACTTTGTATCTCTTTTTCAAAACAGTAAACACCTGTGGCTGGTTAGCCAAGCAGCATGATTTGTGATGCAGCTTGCCAAATACTGAAGTACATTTGAAGCAAATTGGAAGTGCAGTATTTCAGTTATGCAGAACTGATCATAATGCTTTTTCTGGCTTCCCATTATATTGAATTGTATCAGATTGTAATTCAAGGGCAGTAGAGTTGTTAGAGGTAGTAATTAGTGTTGCACTAATGCTGTAGTTGTTTATAGAGCAAGACTAGAGCTTTGTTTCTGGTCTTTTTGCGGAGGTTCATCTTCTTGCCTGTAAGGGATGAAGAGTGTATGAAACAGTATAACTAAACAAGTGTAAGACATCTTGTTCATGAACTTTCTTCAGATTTCTTGCCTTTAGATCTTCAGAGCAATCTGGTCAAAACCTACTGAAAAACATGGTGTTTTCAATCCAAATTAATAAAATCGGGGGAGTTCTAGTGCATTTAGATAGTTAAAAGTTTTTGCTTTTGAAAGAAAGCATGGGGATTTTATCTGTCTGAATCCATGGAAATCGAGGAATATAGGAGGAAACTACAAAATATTTTATAGTCTGGACTGGAAGAATTTCATTTCAATTTACTGAAGTAAAACATTGTGACAGATTTTTGAAAGGTCATCCAGTTCTTTAGGAGTTTCACATACTCAATAATCATATAATTCAGAATGCCCATTTTGTAACCATTAAGATATCTGTCAGTTTTGTAAGGATGTGATCTGGAATTTTGTTCAAGGGCTTTGTTTGACAATTAACATGAGAATTAGCTGCAGCTCTCTGAAATACCTTTTTATTTCCATGAATTACTGCAGTTTAATTTTACTCTGAAGCCTTTGTTCATCTCCCTTCTCTTGTCAAAAAATGTGAAACAACTCAATGTTTCGAAATTCTTATTTGAATAAAAATCTGAAGTAGTAAAATAAAAGGAAAAAAAAGGAGGAGATTATGCAAGTAGGAAACTAACTTTTCTCTTAATTTGTGCAGCAATGATGGTTCCGAATTTGGTGGGTCAATTTACCAAAAAGTGAGTGACCATCTTGAAACTGCTGTAAACCTGGCTTGGACAGCAGGTAGCAACAGCACTCGCTTTGGCATTGCAGCTAAATACAAGTTGGATTCCACTGCTTCTATCTCAGTAAGTATGGCTGTAACCTGAAGGATTGTGCAAAGTACAGTGTATTTTCAGTTTCTGTGAATCCGTGTGCTGTTAGTACAGAATAGACTTGGAGGCCTTGTTGGAATTACTCTTACAGTCCAGGCAATTATAATTAAACCAGCAGTATTTAAATTCTATAATGTTGCTTACAGCAAAGCCTCATAGAATCTGGCTGTCAAATATGCTTACGTTAGAGAGCCTACTGTATTTATTAGAAGAAAAACACAATTGAAAAAAATCCTTTGTGTCTGGTTCTTTAAGTTTACAGAATTTTATTTAAACCAGTTTTTGGGCAGCTCTGTCACATTCTCATGGTAAGAACTCTGGCAATACTGGTTAAAAGTTGATAAGCAGAAAAGTTTCCTGCATGTTACAAAATTGAAATCATCCTGTTGAGGAAGTGATGTAAAGTGACATAAATAATTTTGCACATACTGTTTATGATGATATTACGAAATGTTTGCTGCATGACTGATTGGACTTGCAAGATACTAATTCTTCTTCAATAATATGAACATGGAGGATTCTTCTGATGTGGCATTTTTTGGGAGACTGGTGGTAAATGGCTCTGGCCTTCTGAAAAAGGGGAAGTGGTGAAGTTCACCTGTGAAACCACGTTCCAGTAACAGTTCTCCCTGCCCTTACATTCCCTCTGCTCTTATGTGACTGCTTCAGCTGTAAGTTGAAGGACGAAGGCATAGCTGGAAGGAGAGAATTCAGGAAGCACAAGGGTACTGAAAGAAGGGTAAAATTTGGTTAAACTGATAACAGCAGTGTTGCTCTTAGGTTCTGAATGGTAACAAATAACTAATCAGTTACATTTCAATTATTTTTTTTTTTTTTGCTTTAGGCAAAAGTGAACAATTCTAGTCTAGTTGGAGTGGGTTACACTCAGACCCTGAGGCCAGGTAAGAGCTCTCATGTGAATTATGTCATACATATCTTTGCTGCATCCTAAAGAAAATAATTGAGATCTCTGCATTTATGTGCAGCTATTTTCCTTCAGAATAATCTTTTCTTTGAAGGCCAGGTAGATGTTTTACAGTATGTTCAGTCGTACATCAAACCTTTATCTAAACAAGACAAACTCTTATTTTATCTAAAGGTATTAATGCCTTATATTCTTCACTGATCTGTGCAGGAGGGGACTGTATTATATTTGATAGCTTAGCTTTAGGCTAGGCAAAGCATTGCTTTGTCCGACTATACCATGTTGAATGATAGCAGGTCTTCAAATTATGATTGTCAAAACCCCACACTTCCTGCTTTTCATATTTAGTAAAAAACCCTCCAGAACTTAACTTGTTCTGCTTAAACATGAAAGTACCTGTTAAGGCTATATTACCATTGGTTAGTTCCTTATTTGAAAACCAGTAAAAATCCTAATTGCATTCTATCCCTTTATAGGTAGGAATGTCTGTCTATGCACAATTTTCCTTATCCTTTGCATGTCTTAATGCAGGAAAGGAGAACTCTTTTGTATTTAGCAATTAGAGACTTCTTATAACCACTTTATGACTGTTTACAAAATCATAGCTTTCTTCACATGACTGACTTTCAGCAGATTTCAAGGGTAAATGTATTCTTCTCTAAAAATCTTTAGAGGAAAGTAATTGTATAGAAAGAGAGGGATTTCTAATGACTGAGGTTGAGTTGCATGAAAGCTACTGTATGTGTTGTAAACATGCTGCTTAAAAATTTTACAGGTGTGAAGCTTACACTGTCTGCCCTGATCGATGGAAAGAGCATCAATGCTGGTGGCCATAAACTTGGTCTTGGCCTGGAATTGGAGGCTTAAAAAGGTGAAGAAACTGCTGCAGAGAAGGGATGTCAGAAGAATTTGGCCTTAAAATGTATTTCCAATGTGACCAGCAGGCTTTTTTTTCCAGGAAGGATGACCTAGAACAAGAGCTGTATTTGAAGTATTTAGACAGTTACTTGTTAGCTGGTTTCTAGTTAAATTGGTTACCCATCTAGTTAAAATTCTGCATTAGTGCAGTCACTTAAACATTATTTAAATGTATTTAACTGTTTAATGCGCTACCCACAAATAATGAAATAGACATTTATGAAAACTGTACAATTGTGTGCATGTTTGTTTTTATGTTCCTTTTAACATTCGATATTTCCATTGAATGAAAAATGGATCACTGGATGTTTTGAAATGAGGTCAACAATTTTGTTGAATGACCTGAGCGAGAAATACATTTGATATCCCAAGACAAATTATGAATAAAACAAGTACACACACATACTTGTGCCTCAGCTATTTTAAGAGTGAAGATAGGAGGGTAGTGCTCAGTTAAGTTTTAACTTTAAGTAATCCAAGAAGTAGTGCTCTGTACCCTTGTGCAATTAAGGACTCCCACCCATGACAATACTGAATATAGGTGAAGAGTTGGATGCCTCAAGCAAATTGGATGTGCTTTTCTGTCAGGTAAGGTTTGTCACAACACAATGGTTTAATTCCCCCTGTGATCCACAGGCGAGATATACTATGTTCCTAGTTGGCCTCCTGATGCAAAAAGTGCAGATCGATGTACTTGGCACACTGAGACATTTAAGAAATGTTCCTTGAAAAACCTCACCACAAACACACCTTTTGCTTTTATTTGTATGAAGTGAGATGTATCTCTGCAACTGAATGTAACAGTGTAATGGTATAACAGCCTGCTTATCCCAACTGCTGTGAGAGGTTTCTGCTTAAAATGACTGAAATAAAGACAATTTTAAATGGAGATTGAGGAAAATGCATCTGATCTTGCTTTCCCTTTAACTAATAAATCTTGACAGATAACCATTTTAAGTCCAGAAACTTTCAGAATAATGGGAAAACTCTCATGTTTTTCCAGGATAGTAACAAGGGAGAATACAAGTGTGAGGGATATTTGGTCTGTGAACCTAACATCTCTTAAGGTTGAACTAGCTGTGAATGCTTTTAATGTGAAATATATTAAATGCATGTAGTTGAACTGCTTACACTTAAGAGTTGGGATTTACTGAGTTTGGGGCAATGCCTGGAGCCTACTTCTTAAGACACACTCACAGCTGAGAAGGGCGCCTTGATACTTTGTCTTGCAGTCAGTGGTTCACAGCAGGTCCCTTGATAGTGCAGGTGGCTGGCTTATGATCAGGAACCTTTCTCTCATTTGAAAGTATTATCAATTGATACTGGATTAAAGTTAATACCCATAAAAGTCTCAGTGATTTGCTTGAGGTCTTGTTCCATCCTGCATTGTTGCCCTCAGACTGAAATTCTCACATGAAGCACTGTTACAAACTGCCTGTATTTAGGCTTTAGCTGTGAAGTAGCTGAGCCGCCTTCTTTGCAGAAGACAGAGTAGAGCTTAAGCCTCCAGCTCAGACTCTTGAGCTGACTTTCTAGTGTCTTTGACTAGTTTCTTACATGATAGCAAAGCATTTGTGCTTTGGAGTACCTTTATTGCTGTTGTCACTAAATGCCCTTTTCTGAGTCACATTTCTACCCCTTGATGGTGGAAGAAGCATGTAAGGTGCAATTCATTGCTGTCATTGCATGTTGAGGTCTGTAGTATGTATTTTAAGTTTGAGGTGGTTTTATGTGCTAGACCACTTAAAAGCTAGAGACCATGCAGCCAGACATTAAATTTTTTGTATGTGTTCTCTTTTCAGTATAACCATCTTTGATGCCTCACAAAGAGTGTCTGGGCTTCTTCTGATACAAAAACCATAAACAGAAAAAAAATTCAAAGCTTAAAAAACCAAAACAAACCACCAAAAAATCCCCCAAACAAACCAAAACAACTTACCAAAAACCAAAAAATCTCCCTGAAATGTGTGCCTGTATGCATTGTCCAGTTGCAGCACCCAGGCAAATAATGGATTGTGTCTTTTGGTTATGAATGATGCCTTGTTTCTATCCTTAAACCAGTGAGACTGATGTTTCTCAGCTTTAGATAGGGCTCTAATTATCTGACTTTTTTTTCTGATGATGGTGGTTTGTGGGTTTTGGTTTTTTTTAATTTTAGAAACAAACACTATAACCTTTTTCTTCACTACCTGCTCCTCTAGATATATTTTCTGAGGTCACAAAATGGGTAAGTGAAATAGAAGCACATATTGCTGAGTTTCTCTTCAACTCTTAAAAATTAGTAATGGAAAACTTGAACCTACTCATTTACTCTTTGTAAGTGTGCATGACTTTACTAGTCCTCAGCCTTTAAATCTTAAGTAGTTGTATTTGTTATAATGCTGATAGGCAACTGGAGAAATAAAAGGGCTCTGCAGTAGTTAAGAGAACTGTGCAAATGTGAGTTTTCTTAAAATATTGTCATAAATCACTACTTTGAACATAAACGGAAGTTCAGTGTCTATTTCTAGCTGTCTCTCAAGTGAGGCTTATTAAAAATGGCTTTCAGACTTAATTTTCAACTGTTACTGAAGCTTGTGGTGTAACTGGAGTTTTGTGGTAAGGAATGTTGGTAGTTTATATAGCTCCATTTTATTAAAATATGTAAAAAGCCTTAAAGATAACTTCCAGTGCCAGACAGCCTTTCCTCAGGTGTCCTGAATAAAAACCCCCCACCACTTGAGATAACCAATGACCAGAGCCTCGTTTTGCATCTTGTTTGCGTGAACTGTAGCATTGCATTCCTGCCTGGTACAGCTGGAGTAGGGGGTGTCTGTGTATATTGCAAGGAGACCTAATCATGCTTTCATAAATAAAAATCCTTTCACATGAGATTATGATGCCCTGGATTTCACGAGTTACTGTCTGAGTGTCCTGAACGTTTATGCTCTTCCTGTGCTGTTGAAATTCTCCAAGTTGGTTCACTTAACCTTGCACTCTTCACGTGGTTCAGCTGGGTGTGGTATATTGCTAAATCTGCCTCTTGCACACTGCACTTGTACTTCGAAAGCAGGGAATTCGGAACTATTTTGGAAATGGCATGGAAACCTTTCGCCCCCAAGCGTTGGGACAGGGTTTTTTACCTTTCCGTTGGCGCTGGATAAAGCGATGCAGCAGTAAGTGTGCTTGCTGCCCTCTAATGTCCTGTGCTGGTGTTTGGCTCATTGCTGCTACAGGCCGTCGGCCGGGCACAAGTACACACTGAATTCATGGTGACTGCTCTCCTAGGGGAAGTAGAACCGAGCAAACAAGAGACAGCTCATGCATGGATGATTCAGCCCTGCTTTTACCAAAGGTCCTTGTTTCCTTATCAGACCGGTGAGCAAAGACAGAAGCAATGCTATGCAAGGCGAGTCAGTGATGATAAAACTGGCTCACACCTGTAACAGTAGTGTCTTAATGGCAGGTAGAAATGCTTCCTGGGAACCAGCTGGCAGAGAGGAAAACCCAAAGAAAAAGCTGGTTGGGTTGTTACGTGGCGTGAAAAGGCTACGTTTATTGTAAATGGTTTTATTGTGTTTGTCAGTTTCCCTTTGCAGTGGAATGTTTCTGTTCCCAATCTGGAATAGTAATAAAAACATGGATTATATCCATTAGTGTAGTGTGCATTCATTTAGGGGTATTTAGGGGTATTTCCCTTCTCATGATTGTTTCTGGGCCTGCCTTTTAACTGTGCTTTGAGTCCTTTCCACATGCTGCTAGATCAAATGGGAAACAATAAAAAACTCGATTTTTGTGAGCATAATGTGCAGCATCTTTTACTTAAGTTGCAAGTTCAATACGAATGCTCATGTAAAAAGAGGATTTTTTTATATGCTATTAGACAAAATGGGGGGTGTTACATACTGAGATTTAGTTCATATCTACCCTCATTGGTCTACTGGTGTTGGGAAAAGTGCTGACACCTTTAAAGATGGCAAGCATGGACTGTTTCAGCTCCAAATATTTGACCTTTACTTCAGTATCTTTTTAAATGAGAGTTTTCTGCTGAGCCTAATAGCACGGCAGTACATACAGTACACTTGCTGCTGGTTAACACTAGCGCACATTTCAGAAATGTTTCAGGGCGTTCTGCGTGTTTCCATGGGATGTTCATCCTTGGGAGAAGATCCTAATGCTGAAGCAATGACGCTGTTTAAGGGTTTGGCATGCTTAGNTGTTTCCATGGGATGTTCATCCAGCCAGCTTTGTTGCAATTTACTGTTCCTTGTGACCCACTGCAGTGCGTGCCACGGCTCTGGCGATGAGGAGGGCAATCGCCCCAAGGCGGCCGGGTGCGGGGCCTCTCCGAGGCAGTGGCGATGAGGGGCCGATCGCCCCAAGCCGGCCGGGTGCGGGGCCTCTCCGAGGCNGTGTGCATTCATTTAGGGGTATTTAGGGGTATTTCCCTTCTCATGATTGTTTCTGGGCCTGCCTTTTAACTGTGCTTTGAGTCCTTTCCACATGCTGCTAGATCAAATGGGAAACAATAAAAAACTCGATTTTTGTGAGCATAATGTGCAGCATCTTTTACTTAAGTTGCAAGTTCAATACGAATGCTCATGTAAAAAGAGGATTTTTTTATATGCTATTAGACAAAATGGGGGGTGTTACATACTGAGATTTAGTTCATATCTACCCTCATTGGTCTACTGGTGTTGGGAAAAGTGCTGACACCTTTAAAGATGGCAAGCATGGACTGTTTCAGCTCCAAATATTTGACCTTTACTTCAGTATCTTTTTAAATGAGAGTTTTCTGCTGAGCCTAATAGCACGGCAGTACATACAGTACACTTGCTGCTGGTTAACACTAGCGCACATTTCAGAAATGTTTCAGGGCGTTCTGGGTGTTTCCATGGGATGTTCATCCTTGGGAGAAGATCCTAATGCTGAAGCAATGACGCTGTTTAAGGGTTTGGCATGCTTAGCACCTACTAATTTTTTTTTTTTGCTTACTTTGCCTGTGTTCCTATAGCATTAAAATACTAAATGGCTGTTACAGAAATGTCCCTGCTCTCTCGCTGTGCTTCATCGCTTCAGCCTTAGCAAGCCGAGCTCCGCCTGAGAGCCGGCACGGAGCGGAGAGCTGAGGTAGGAGCTCACAAGGAACCAGTGAGCTTTGCCCTTGGATCCTTAGCAGTCTATGGTGACATTATTAAAAGTACTCTTTAAGTGACTCTTTAGTACGCACATGGCTCCTTCGTTTAAGAAATGCTAAGTTTCGCTATGCTGTGGTTGGGGTTTAGCTGCGGCGTGGGGAGGGGTGTGTGTGNCTCCGAGGCAGTGGCGATGAGGCGCCGATCGCTCCAAGCCGCCCGGGGCCGCCCCCGCTATCGGGGGCGCCGAGCGCCCGCCCCAAGTCCGCCGCGGGCCGCGGGCGCCACCTGGTGGCCACCCGTGCCCCTGACGCCGCCGCTGCGCCCTCAGGAAGAGCCGCTGCTGCTGCGGCACCGTCCTCAGCCACCGGCCGAGGGAAGTGATGATGGCAGCGAGCCCGAGCTGAATCTGAGATAAAGAAATAGATTTAAAGGAAGAAACGCCTGCACTCGGGGTGCTCTAGCCCTGCTACTGAGAGATTTGGGCAGCGCCCGTCGGGTCTAAGGGAGCCTGTTCCCATGGCCTGGGGCAGCTGGCTCCTAGGAGCATCCACTCTCCTGTCTAACAAAATGAATTAATGCAACAAGTTATCTTCCTGACTGCTGCTCTGCTCCTGACGTGACAGTACTTTTCTGAAAGAAATCCTCAAATGACCCGCGATACCTTGATTTCCAAAGAGACGTTCTGGCCACCCTTGGTTATGAGAAGCACTCGCTGGCAGGAGGACAGGGCACATCAGCTGCCAAAATCCAGCAGGCAAAGGGGAAGGTTTCGAAACGTTGCTGACTCGTGATATTCCCATGTCTGGTGGCATCAGGCAGTGTGGCAGGGCTGCACCGACGCTGTGGTGGCCACTGGGCATGTTAGAAGTGTGGCCGCATGGCCGCAGCCCAGGAACCTCACACTGCCACGGTGTGGGTAGCTCACAAACTCTTCCCCCATCTTTGCAATTAATTGTAGTTAATTTAAACGTCAATCAAGCCACTGGAGCATGGGGACAGGGAAAAGAGCCCAGCAAATCTTCTAAGGGCCTGTCCCACATGGATGTGGCCAGCAGTGTCCCCAGGTGGCGAAGAAAGCCAATAGCATCCTGGCTTCTATGAGAAATAACATGATCAGCAGAACTGGGGAAGTGGTTGTCCCTCTCAGCACTGGTGAGGCCACACCTTGAATGCTGCGTCCAGTTCTGGGCTCCTCAATTCAGGAAGAACATCGAGGTGCTGGAGTGTGTCCAGAGAAGGGCAACAGAGCTGGTGAAAGGTCTACAGGTGAAAGGTCCTATGAGAAGCAGCTGAGGGAGTTGGAGAAAAGGAGGCTCAGAGGTAACCTTATCACTCTCTACAATTACCTGAAAGGAGGGTGTATCCAGGCTGGGGTCAGCTTCTTCTCCCAGGCTAACGGGTGACAGGTTGAGAGGACATAGCCTCAAGCTGCACTAGGGGAGGTTTAGTTTACACATTAGGAGGAATTTCTTCACAGAAAAGATGATTAAGCATCAGAATGGACTGCCCAGGGAGGGTCTGTCCTGGGAGGTGTTTAAGAAAATACTGGATGTGGCACTCAGTGCCATGGTTTAGTTGACACAGGGCTGTTTGGTCACAGGTTGGACTTGTTGATCTCTGACATCTTTTCCAACCTAATTGATTCTGTAATGCTGTGGTGAAGCACCAGCCTTTGCTGTTTGAGCTGCTGGTGCCATGGGGGCAGAAGTGGTTAGCACTGCTGTGAGGAGTGACTGTACCACCATCCCCTTCACACAGAGGGGCTGTTAGAAAGCTGCTGTGCAGAATATTTCAGTTGAGGATGGGGAGCAGAGACAACTTTTGTCTGGGCTGTTTTGTTAATGAACATACAAAATTTGTCTTTCCTGCAAAAAACCAGAAGACTAGTGCATCCATGGTGCTGGGTAGTCAGCTGCTGCCCCAGGCTCCCCGCTGCCTCTTCCTGGATGCTGCCTCACCTTGTCCTCTTCGGGGACCCTTGTTGGTCTTTGGGGCTTTGTTTCCCTTCCAAGCAGAGCATGCAAACACCTCTTTGCCAGTTGTGTTGAACCCCTCAGCTCCTGCAGGGTGGAGAAATGGGTGTCCTGCCAGCTGCTCTGGAGCGGGGGACTGAGCCTGGGCCCAGGCCAAATTGACAGCTATGGTGAATTTTTCCCTGGGTAACTTGTAGAGTGGATTGGGTGGGTTGCAACTGATCACAAGAGACACCTGGTATCACTTTCACTTCTGTAATTGGCAGCATGTGCTTTGGGGACTAGGGTAGGGAGTATTTTTATTTTCTCTCTGTGGTGGTGTGCAACGTGTTTCCTTTAGCCCTGACAGAAGGCTGCCCCTTGTGATGGAGTGTGTAGCACCTCTTGCTGTCATACCTGGGAGGTTCATTTCTTGGGCTGAACAGAACTAGCTTTGACAGACACTCCCATGGATGTGGCAAGCAGAGGTGGTGGCCCTCTACGCTGTCAGCTGCAGAATTTTCCCTGACAAAGATGACACTAGGTGAGTGTGAGTGGGTGTCTGTGTTTCAGGAATCAATGTTTTATGAAACGTTTTTAAGAGAACTGCAATTCACAAATAGTTCTTCATGGTGCTGTAATTCACTGTGGATATAGGCTTATATTGCAGTCTTAGAATGCCGATCTTCTTCCACTGTGTTTGAGAAAATATTTCATTTTTGTATTACTTTTCTGAAGTACCTTAGGAAATCTGGTACAGCATGCAGTCCTGGTGCAAGATTGGTAGGTTTCTGGGTGAGTCTTAATGCTTTGTAGCAGAGGTCCTCTCTGCATTTAGGGTATGTGAGCTTGTGTTGAAATTGTTTGCAGTGAACTTGAATAGCCTGAAGCTCCCCTGGTTTAACTTTTTCACGCACATCATAAGCTGAATTCATGAGTGAGCACTGATGTAGGAGTTTGATAGTCTCCCCCCCAAGACAACACAACCTAACTAAAACACTTTCTCTGTTTCAAAACAATCTGGCTCAGAGTCCCATTTCCCAACACTTCCTTTTCTTTGTGGGCAGCTGTAGCAGAGATGTACTGTGGAGTCCCACCACAGTCATTAGTAGCAGCATGTTCTGGGCACAGCTCCTCCTAACTCACAGCACACCCCAGTGCCAGAGGAGTGCATCTGGGGTGGTTGGCCTTGGGTCCCCTCTGGGTTTGGCAAAGCATAAGTCATGGCCAAGCAGAGAGAGCAGGGCTCGTAGGAAGCATGAGCCCACTGCCTTACAAACCTTTGTGTTAAGCTGATTAAGTGTCTTGTTCATGAAATGAGACTGCTCTCATGTTTCTGTCAGTGATTTCCTGAGTTAAAAACATGGTGTGTCACATGTGCCTGGTCTGGTGGGACAGAAGCACCTGGCAGCCACATGGCAGAGTGCGGCTGTGCTGGCCTCGGGTGGGAGTGGGTACACGCCTGCCTTGGCCCGTGAGCTGAGCTGCCTGCACAGCAGCTGGTGGGTACCCGAGGGCAGGGTTAGAGGCACAAAGACCTCAACCTGCATAGCAGCAAGGGAGAGGAGGACTGAGGAGCAGAAAAGCAATCAAAATGTAAACTTTGCAGAAGCAGAAAGGCTCTAACTTCAATATTTTCTTTCACAGGATAACTGGAAAACCTGTTCATGCTTCTCCTCTGTTTTTCTTCCCTTTGACTAACAGCCTTTGATCCCTCGGAGAAAAAGTATAGGGAGTTAGCTGAAATGACTCAGTGTTGCTGTAGCTGTTACAGTCCAATTTTCTTTTATGAAGTAAGATAAACCCAAAGCAGAAAGTTAAGATAATTAAACACAGAAAAGGCAGTTCTAACTTCTGCTGGTGATTCCCTGATTTTGCCTACTTCTGCTAGAGAATTGTGACCACAGCACAAAGCTGCTTGGCCCTTCTGAGATCTAGGAATCTTCCACTGGCACAGGCTGCCAAAAGCCAGCTATTTTCCTGTTTATAGGTTCTCAGTTTATTAGCCTGAAGGCAAAAGAAGTAATATGAAACCCAATAAGGTCAGGAAGGATCACATAAAAGGTTGAATGCAGAAATGTTTGATCATAATATTAAAATCTATATTATAAAGCCTACATGTAATAGGGGTTGTCAAAATTAAGATTGCTTGTGCAAGTTAATTAGTCTTTTGCAACATTGTCAGTGCTTAGCTTTGCAGCTTTAATCATGTATCTCTAGCGTAGTTAGTGGAGGTGACCATAAAAGGTTCCTAAGGTCAACAGGCTGACAGACCCTATCGGCATGTTCAATAAGAGTTTGCCATAGTCCACGTCTGGAAGTTTAAACACACACTTGAACTTAAGCTTCAGTTAAAGGGTATTACTCAATATATGGTATGTGAGTGACTACTTGACAATGAAGAAAGGAAAACTTGGTAGCAGCCATCAAAGTAACCAAAGCTGTGTGAGAGGAGAGTGAGATGGGCTGATCGTACCTGAGACACCTCCTGTAATTACAGAAGGAATTTAAGTGCTGGGTCTCTGGGTGTTAAGTGTGTCTGTGCTTTTGTCTTCTTCAAGTTAGTCTTCAGTGGTAACTTGGATTGGTCTCAGAATTGTGCGGATAGATCTGATCCCATGCAGCAGTCCTTGATAGGGGCCAAAGGAGCTCAGCTTTGGTACTGTGGCACAGACCCTCTGCAGGACACCTTATGGAGTCTTGATGGTCCTCCTGACGTGAGGAGAGGGACTACTGCCTGTTGGTAGGAATAGCTCCCAAGAAATGACTGTGCCTGAAACCCACAACAGCTGTGGGAAGACCCAGAGATGATGATATAGAAGCTGGCTCTACATACCTGTGGAGAAATTCCAGATTTTTGTACAGGAATCATTTTGTCAGGAATTTGACCTAGTGTGTGTTGTTTTGTAATTGTACTTTGATAGTGAATTAATGCTCCTCTGCACCGGGGATGTCTTTGAGGATCACTGGAATATAATCTGGCTCTGCTGCTTAAAGGAAACCAAGCAGGGCTCTGCTTTTTCTTTCAGGTTGTGTTAATCTTTTTGATATAATACATAATAACACAGTAGTTGCACTACTAACTGTGGCTTTCTGCTTTGGCACGACCCCACTAATTACACTATATAGAAAAGATGGACTCAGTGTCTTGGGAGAGCATTTTATAGCAGCTGACATTTAAATGGCTGGAGGATTTTGAAGGTGACACTGGAAACGACACCCCAAAACCCTGCTGATGTGCCCAGGAAGCTGAGGAGACACTGGTAGCTGGGTGGAAGCTGGTGAAGGCACCCAAGGGAGCCTTTCCCACCTCTGTTTGTGGAGCTGAACACTGCCAGAGGTGGAGGCAGAAGTGGGTCCCTCCACACAGAGTAGCAAGGAGATCTCATTGCCCACTCCCTCCCTGATCCCACTGTAGTCCTTACAGCTCTACTTGAACTCAAAGGTGTCCATTGTTGTTTGACTAAGCTTTCCAGTTCTGCTCATTGCACCTGCTCCTGCTTCTCCTGCTTTCCAGGTTTTGATTTGTAGCAGGTACCAGCAGCATTGACTTCTGGTAGGCAGGTGGAAAAATACATACTTTATGAAGTAAACATTGAGAGTTGTGAGCCATAGCCTGTGTGAATTTCAGTGTTGCAAGCAAGTGGTCAGACATGCAAGGTAAAAATAATGCTTAAAATCAGCATTTTGGAGCTAAGTATTGTAGGTGTTTTGGGTCTTTCCTGATTTTGTTTTGGTTTTGTTTGGTTGGTTTTGGGTTTTTTTTGCTAGTCCAAGGAGTTATATGCTTTGCTTACCTTTAAATGTAAACTTGTAATGTTTGCTTCCTAAAACCCCCCACAACAAAAGACACAAGGTGACATCATGGACAAGCATGAGGTTCCTTACAAATAAGCCTAAATTTTAACTGCAGCCGTTACTTCTATTTGAATTTGCAGGCATCCATTTCCCTTCTTGTGAAGGTTTCTTTGCACCTGTTTTAAAATGCAGTTGCCTCTTTTAGATTTGGTTCTTTTCTGTTGTTGTGGCTTGTTTGTTTGTTTGTTTGTTTTTCTTCTCATGCTGGAAGAATCTCTCTTTTCCGTTTCTGGGAGCTGTGCTACAGGCCAGTGATGTCTGAGCCATAACCCTATGGACTTCTCTGGCTATGCCACATGACATGACAGCCTGGGTATCCTGTGAACCAGTCTTCTCTGAGAGTGGATTTCTTTTGTTGATGTTTTGTATTTGTGGATTTGATTAAAATTCTTGGTGTTGTGAATGCACAGTGAAGCTTTATCTTGGGTAATGAATGCTGTGGTGTTGTGTGGGTGTGCAGTATTTAGGTATTGCATTTACTTGTGACAGCAGCAATAACACTTTCTCATTAACTATCTTCTGAAATCTAATTTCATGATGTCAAAAAGTTACTGCTTTCATCTCACCAACATAACCCAAGTCCCTACCCCAGCATAAATCAAAACGTTGCTGGAAAAATGCACAGTCTCTTGGTTTTTTAGTAGGTGAATAGGAATAAAATTATGAGCCTTTAAACTAAATAATAATTTTTTCCTTGTAGCCTGAGATCTGTTCAATCAATAATCTTTCTGCTAACTCTGGGGAGAATTTTAGTTGCCTCCATAAAATGTTTTAATTATTTAAAATCATAATATATAAGTAGGCACAATTTGCTTGGAACTCATTAGGGAAATATATGAATAAGAAGCAAAGATAATGTTTGCTTCTGCATTAATTTAAAGCAGTCTCTAAAATATGAAATCTAATCCTGGAAAGCAGTGACTTATCAGCAATGTTTATTTTTCTTATAATAGGAGTAAATATTAAAGCAGCTAGTTATGTGTTTATCCCTAGAGTATTCCACTAAGCCAAAAAGGAAGATAAATAACTTGTCTGAAATTCCACATTAATTTCCCTCTTTTGCAGGTTTTATGTTTGTTCATTTCCTTTTTCAAAACATTGCTTTTAAAATTATTATAAAACAGGTGACTTGGAAAGCATGAGTAGCTGCAAATGCATGAGACCAATTTTGTGTGATTAGAATTATGCAGAGGTAATGCTTTATACTCGTGCAGAGCCTTTTCATCTGGTGCAAATCACTGGCACAACATGCAGCAGCAGAGAAATGCCACAGCCCTGGGAAAGGGCTTGGCAAACCAGAGAGCAGAGCAACTGCTGAGTTAGGAAACAAAATAATTTTGTTAAGCTTCTCTGAAGAAACTTCAGTGCTCAGCACGGCAGGCAATGCTCATTTGCAGCTCTTAAGTGTGCAAAGAGGGAAGAATCAGTTTTGTCATTCCCTCGCTCAGTATTTGTTTGGGATGTCATCAGCAATCCCTTCCCTAAAGACCCTTCTTGTTTTATTTGTGACTTTCCACATTTTCATTCTGGGAAGGCCATGACAGTGCTGCCTCTCCTATTAACATGGAATGAGCAATAAAATCAAACGTGCTGCAAACCACTCAGAGATGGGCCCAGATCTTTTGTGCGTGGGGAGTTTTAGGTTATTCAACTGTGTTCACCTGGCTGTTGTTTGGAAGAAGGAATGGAGCCGCTTAGCATGGTCACATTCCTTAAGGTAGTGTAAAGGTAGTGCCACCTTTGTAGTTCTTACAGCCCTGCTTGAATTGCAGGAGACCTGTGCACATTCAGTAGACGGGATGGGTAAAACCAAGCTGTATTAATCTCAGGGTGTTGTGGTTTAACCCCAGCTGGCAACTAAGACCCATACAGCTGCTCCCTCACTAACCCTTTTGCAATGGGGGAGAGAATTGGAAGGGTAAAAGTGAGAAAACTTGTGAGCTGAGATAAAGACAGTTTAATAAACAAAGCAGAAGCTGTAAAAACAAGGAATTCATTTACCACTTCCCATCTGCAGGCGGGAAAGCCATCCCCAGGAAAGCAGGGCTCCATCGCACATAACTTGGGAAGACAAACACCACCACTCTGAATGTCTCCCTTTCCTCCTTCTTCCCCCCATGTTATATGCCGAGCATGTTGCCATATGGTATTCCTTCAGTCAGTTTGGGTCAGCTGGCCTGGCTCTGTCTCCTCCCAATTTTTCATGCATCCCCAGCCTGTTCCTTGGTATGGTGGAGTGAGAGGAACATCAACACTATTTCCAGAAATCCAAAACATAGCCCTGTACTAGATGCTATGAAAAAAATTAACTCTACCCCAGCCCAACCCAGCACACAGGGAGGAAAATCTCTTAAAACAGTACTGGTTTCTTAGCTCTTTTACTCCCATTGTGACCATTTAGGATTGATTTCTTCAACTGATAAAGAGAATGTAAGCAGGGATGCAGCCAACTGTGTGCTACTACATCATCAAAAAGGAGACAGTTATGGTACTTTCTGCTGTTACCACTCCAATATCAAGATTGCAGTGCTTGAAAAATGCCATGTCCCTCAGATCTGAGCTGCAAGGTTTCTGGAACTGCTTATGCCTGAAAGGAAGGAGTTCAGATGAAGTTTATATTAATGTTCCTTTCCCTGTATCCTAAGGGCTTTGTCACAAAAAGCTGGCTAATTGTGTTCCATGAGCAGCAATTCACAGAAAGTGCTGTGTGTAACGTGACCAAATTCAAACAGATTAAAAACACTTGAGTTTGTTAAAAGGAGTGACAGCAGTGTCAGAGGTTCAACAAATGCTTTAAGTTGTGCTACACTCAGTAGCCCGGTTTTTTTTTTTAGGCTATTACTTTCCTTAGTAAGATGAGAGACTGAGGATACTCTCTGCTTTGTCCCCCAGTGTCCCAGCAGGATTAAAAGCTGCAGTGTTGAAAATGCAGAGCTGTGAGCACCTGAGCCTTGAGCCCTGTGTCTACCCTTGGAAAACTAGTTGGTTTTTTTGGGGCAGCCTTCTCTCTAGATACCTGGGCATCCAGTCTCAGTCCTGCTCTTTTAATTAGCTATTAGAGATGCAAAGTCTACTCTTAAAAAGTCTTCTGTTCCCTTCCCTTTCACTCACATAAATATACCATACCATTGTGAATGTGACATCTTTGGAGCAGGGACTGAGATACGCAATCAGCAGTTAGGATTACATGCTTTAATTCTCATGGTGGCTTCTGGGAGTTACGTTGGGGGAATTCTTCTTTCTTCGTTGTTGTTTTTGTTTTTGTCGTCATTGTTTTTTGTTTAATGAACCATGCTTCAGCCCCATTTGCTTCTGAGCAAGTCTCAACTGTACATTTGTCACCTGTGTTGGCCCCTCTGGGGACATCCCTTGCAAGTAGAGGAGAAGTTGATGTTGCAGGAACAGCTGGGTGTGAGGGTTTGGGCAACAGCTGTGCCCCTGGGTCAGCTCCTCTCCAGGGGCAGAAAATCCTGAGCCTCTGTAGTGCAAGCAGTAGCTCAGGCAGGTGTATTACCTGAGAGGGGTGAGCAGACCCAGTAGACCCATGCGCTTCTATACGCGATGTCTCCATTAGAGAGAGGCAAAGATTTGCCTTGCATTATTGGGTGGTCCATTCTCATCAGCGAATGGAAGTCTAAATTCCCATCGCCCCCACAAATTCCCTATAGCTGATTCACCACTTGAATTAAACCATAATTATATATTATCAGCAGTCACTTCATAGTAAGGTTGAAGGATTAAATGCAGTTAGCAGTGATGACTTCCAGATGTGCAGGACAGAAGCCTGAAGAGAAGGCCAGTTTCTGAGTAACTACAAGATAGTGTAATGTATTCTAAATATTGATTCAATTAAGCTTCCTTCTGCTCGTTGTTTCAGCTTACAGATGGCTCATCAATCTATAGTTTAGGGACACATTGCTATTCTTTCTAATGGTAATTAGGTGATCAGGATGGAGACAGGTTTGATGAAATACTCACGTTATGATCTGCATATTTAAAATGGAAGAGTCCAAAGCAGAGCCAAATGCTAGCTGGCTGCTGCACATGGCTTCAGCCTCAGGCACTTGATATGTCATCCTCTAGCCCAGGTAATGGGGACTTTGCTAGTTCCCACCACAGAAGGAATAGGAGTTTTTGAATTCACTGACTGTGAGTGCTTGTATCTGCTTTTGAATGTTGCTAAACTCTTATTTGACAGTTTCTTGCAAAAATACTCACGATGTTTGTGCATTTTTGGCTCAGCTTCACTGAGAGGGTTCTTGCAACTTGGAAAATAGTAGTAAAACAGTTGCAGAGTCTGTAATTGATCTTCCAATGACTTCTCCAAGTTTGTGAAACACCATCACGGTACTTTTTAGGGCAGGGTATGTATTCTTAACAGCTTGTAGCTTGCTCATGATTATCAGCCTATAGCCTCTGAAAGCAGAAATACTTGAGAGGATGCCCCTGCTGTTTAAGTGTCCCATTTTGTGTTTTTAACCCTTGGGATTCTTTTGTTATCTACTGACAAAATAAAATTGTGAAGTAGAATATGGCCAGAAGCTCTGCATACAAATGTATAATGATCCTGTACACTCCTTTAGCCACTCTATCTGAGAGCTGTTATAACCACTAAGATTTTAATAAGGTGTAGTTTCTTTTATGCAGGGAAGAAATTTGAGGAGTGCAGAGGTTTGAAGCTCTGAGGGTAAATCTGTAGTTAGAAAAAGAAACTGGCCAAACTTTATGCCCTATTTAAATTCTCATTTAAGGGCCACATGCACCTTGTCCTGGCCTTCTCCCAGACGTGGATTTTGCAGTCAGTCCTCAATTCAGCAAAGCACTTAAGCACATCCTGATATGCTTTGCTGAATCAGGGTTTTAAGTGGAAGTGACAGAAATAGAATTGAGATCTCCTCAGTCGTAACCCCACTCTGAAGCCATCAGGCAATGCTTCCTTTCCTCATTGCTCTCCACTGCAGTATACTATGGCAAGTCTCGGAGACAGGCAAGACCCAGAGGCTCTGAACCTCTGCCCCTTACCAGAACCCAATCTACCCAGCTGAAGTTTCAAAAACATGAGCCAAGTAGACAGTTTTAACAATTCTGAAACTTGAAATCTTTGTCCCCCAGTGCCTCAAGTCATTCAAGTGCATTACTTAAGCAAATGGAAGAAGGACTCTCTTAGTTCTGATACAGCTTCCCTTCAGGAGCTCAGCAAATCTGAAGACCTCTTTCCACTATACATATGATACCCTTCCAGTGTTATCAGTCCCCCAAAACAGTTACCAGTGAAGCTTTTGTCTGTAAAATCCTACTTTCAGTTTCTTATTTAATCAATTTTTATCTGTTATAAAGAATTATAGGCTGAAATTTTGTTACATACAGCCTAGGGAAGGGAATCTCTGCTTGCAGTAGCAATTTGAATTGCTGTTCAGTTAACAGCTGTATTGCATCCTCATACAATCATAATCGTTCTGTAGTATTGCCACCAATACTCTGTGCTTGAAACTTTCTAGGAAACAAGCAACTAGCAAGTTGCTTCTTTGGGGGGCAAGTGGGAGGGAGGCAGGAAAGAGGGAGAATTGTTTTGGTTTGCTTCTTGCCCATTTGCTCTTCCTCATTCTGACTTAAAAAAAATCTACCTGCACCGTTACCTAGATTAAAGAAATCCAGTCCTCGTGCACAAAGGCTTTAGAGAATACAATTATGGTATTGTGAATACTGTTTATCCTTTGGTAAGCTTTTAAAAAGACCTTTTTTTTTTTCAGATGATATCTTTTTGAGGCTTGTTATGTAGAACCCCTCAAAGATAAGGAATGACTTAGAATATTTTTAGTCTGAGAGGGATAGCAATCTCCTTGATGTCATTCCATTAAAAATCCATTTTTCTATTATGGCTATAAACATTAGTAATCTCCAGTTCTTTTCCTTTTGATGGTACTGACTGATTATTCCACTGCTCAAGAGGCTCTTCTAGGACAGAAAATTACTTTGTTGTATTGAGTCACTTGGACAATCTATAGAGGGGGATTTTTTCAACCACTGTCTTACAAGGACAATTTCACATAAGTTTACTTTCTTTATTACAATTAAAGTAAGAAACCATAGTAGATCTCATAATAAATCTTCTCTCTACTTAGCTGCCCTTTGCATCCTGCTGCTCCTTAAGTCTACTTTCCCAGGCTATGCTATCCAGTGGAGATACTGGTTAAATTACCATTTTTGATACTGTTCCACCTGCATTTTTCCTGATGATTTGATGCTGCTTGCTATTTCCCATCTGCTGGGCTTCCTCAAGTTACAACTTGAATGCTAATGTGACTCCATCCCCCATCGGGAGCATGCTGATATTGACACGTGCATCTCTGAGAAGCTTCTGATTGAGGTGGTGGATACTTTGCGCTGCCAAGTCATCCTTCCTTGGTTTTAGCACCTTTCCATTCCAAAAGACCTATTAAAAAAAGAAATATGATGCACCTCATTTGTTTCAATATGGTCCTGGGACCACAAAGGAAGCTTTGGAAAAGTTTCTGTCTATTTTTTAGAAATTAATATTGTTTGTCGTATTTCAGATGTCTAATGGTCTCTGACACAGAACTCTCATAAGTAAGTGGGATTGAGAGTCCACAGAACTTGCTAATTGTACTTCTACTGTAGATCTGAAGCCAAAATAAAAAAAGATGTCTTTAAATATGGGGTTTTTAAGAGCCCCTATTCAGCTGCCACCATAACCCCAAAGGTGCCTGAAGTTTAACATCATTTGTTTCTTGTAAAAGGAATTAACTGATAGCTTATTAATAGTTACTGATTACAGGTGCTACTTTTGATCTTGTGTAAGTACTGAACATAGTATAAATGCACTACAAGATAAACCAGAAAAATACAGAGCATTCTCTGTAATGAATGACAAAAACATTTCTATGTTTCTGTTATCACAGACTGTTTGTGTACTAACATAATTTTAACACATCACTTCTTACTTCTAGAGGGTTTTATTCCTTGCTTATATTAGTGTTTTATGTAGCTTACTTAAGGAGTTTATGTTGGATTTTCTTTTTGTTTGTGTTACATGGAACAAATGTCATAATTGGCAACCCAATTCCAGGTCGGAAATCACATTACTGGAATTCCACTTTTCAGACTTTTTTTTCTTTTCCCACAGCCAGAAGCCGTAACTGCCTGTGCGCTACCATCAGAACTGCAGTACTTACATTATCAATAGCTATTATTCCCCCTTTTTTTATGAGGCGCAAGCATTTTTCATAGTACTCATTGTAGCTTTCTTTATCCGCATCAATGAAAGCAAAGTCAAAGGTTTCAGCTTCTCCATTGGCCAACAGTTCATCTAGACGAGCAACAAAGTGAGTCGTTACACCCTGGTTAGTACTGTGGAGGATGAAGTAATCCATTTGTGTCAAAGTTCTCATTAAATGTTTCCTGCTGCCTTGACCAGGCAGCCTATTCCTCCACAGGTAATTACTAGAAAAGCTTATCCCACAGAAACCAATCTAGACATTATGTATGCCATAAAACATGCAGTTACTGAGTTCTGCATGCTTAGGACTTTGTGCAGTAGCTCCAAACCTGAGGGATACAGCTGGGACTGCTGAAAGGTATAGTAAAAACAATTCAAGCACCTTGAAACTGGACATACTCTACACCTTCAACTTTTTTTGAGCTAAGAACTGGTTATTTGAGTGGATTAGAATTTTTCTCACATTTATGAACAGGTTCTAAACGCTAATCTCTCCTTGCAGATCAAGTGCCATGACACGGGTCATGAACAAACCCTGTCAGAGATATTTATCACAGCAAAAAATTGCTATAAGTAGTCCCTCTGTGGGCCAAGGCAAGTAGAATTCAGTTTTAAGTTCTCCTAAACAAACTTCTTGACTGACAATTCCAAATTGCCAGTTGCAGAGGAGGTGCTTACTGCCTCCTAAGGTCCTCTGCCACTCCTCTGACCCACCCTCACCCTTTGTCAGCAGAGGATCTTTTTGCTTGAGGCAATGCCTGGACAAAGCAGTTGATAGACTTCAAGGAGTGCGCACACCAGCAAACTGCTTATATTTGCCTTTTAGAAAGGATGGATTTGAAAGTAATACAAGGTTATGAATGGATCTGTGGATCCATCAAACACCTTTGCTGGAAACCTTCTGCATCCAACAATCCTAGAAAATTTCTTGCATTTTCAGAACATTTATTAGTATTTCCTCTGCCCCACATTTTCTCTTTCCTTGAATGAGAAAAGTCATTGCCTTACTAACGGCCTTGCATGCTTTTGGCACATCCTAAATTTGAACTTCTCTGAACACAATTCAGCCTAAGTTGTATATTGACCTCTGAATTTTTTTGCACCTTAGCCCTTTCATGAAACTCTTCCTATCTTAACAATGGAATACTTGCTTAGAATGGACAATGGCTAAGAGAGATTTGGCTTTGTCTAATTAGTCTGTTTTAATCAGCTTTCCCAGAAACAGCTGACAATAGTACTTGATAGATTAAACAAAGTGATGGACAGAACAGGTGAGTGACCAGTACAGCCCACTACATAGGACAAGCATTTTCTTCCTCTCTGCTAGAAGGTAGGAAAGCTGTGAACTCCTAAAGATTTTTACTTTTTAATATATGGGAAGCTGCCTCCCTGTTGGCAAAAGGGACCCCATTCACAACCATATTTGGTCTTAAATTTCATCACTATTGTATCCCTCTTCTATTTCCAGGGAAGGGGAAACAATCTGTTATTTCAGGTTACTTACCAAGCGTTTGAATTGCTGGCTTAATCCGCAGGTCAATTTTATGCTCTACTCCCGCCTAAGATGAAAAAGAACAGAGAGTTGATAAAAGTGGTCAAGAAATAACCTGTTAGTAGGCTGTACTTAGGGAGAGACTTGTGTTCAGATAGTTTTCCTATTATTTCTAGGTTCCAAACACCACATATTTTTCTTCCCAAACTGAACTTTATCAGCCTCCTTTAGTGATAATAATACTTCTGTGTGAATGTGGAAGTCTAAAATACCAAAATCTCTTCACATATAAAGGCAGCTGCCCCCAGTGTGTAACAGGAGATGCTGCTTACCTCCTTCCACAGTGGCCTTCCAATTTTGGCATAGTCCTCATTTATATCACAGGCAATAACTCGGCCATTATCTGGCAGAACAAGTGCCATATTCAAGGCATTATAGCCTGTGAAAACACCTAGGAAAATCATAAGAGACATCAACATTTACTGTATTGTGGAAAAAGAACTACAGGGCTCTCTTCAGGAATAAAATCCCTGAAGGAATCAAGAATGGCAATTTTTTAATAGACAGTAAAGATTTTTCTTTCCATTTTAATGTAATGGTGGGTTGGGAAGAATTTTTACTACCTTTTTTTTTTTAAATCAATCTTTTAGCAAACTTCAATGTTAGCTTTTCCCAAAAGTCTTATGACAGACAGGGCAGAGTCTGATCTTGCATGTGTAACCCAGAGAGACTGGATGAGCAGCAAAATACCAGGGAATTGTAACAGCCAGGCCAAGAATGAAGGTGGTGGGTACCCGTACCTGGCTGCCCAGCATCAGTCTGTCTTCTACGACATCCTGATAACATAGGTGCATCAAGCAAAGTAGATTTGATACGGGGTCTGTGCATCAAAATATTTTCTTCCAGTAAGAAACTGATACAGGAAGGACAGAATACACCCTTGTCCTGCAACTACTGAAGATTCAAGAGATTTATTCATCTCAGTTTTTCAGACAGCCTCAGAATTGATGAGCCATTAATGCTGATGCCAGAACTACTGAATGCACAGTAAGACAAAATGGCAACCAAGTGCAAATCAGACACTCCTTTTCATGCTGTAGTTTGCCCACCTTTTTGCTGACAGGTATGCAATGCCTTACTGTAATTGGATATCTTATGTTAAACATGGCTGTATTTGGAGAAGAATAGTCAAGAGTTTTATTTTACCACAAAATGGCAATCTTACCTATTTCAATAACTTTCTTGGCTTTAATAAGTTTGACCAAATTTGCCATAAGCTGAGCCTGCTCACAGGACACCATCATTCTGCCCCAGGGATGATCAGCAGTGAGCTAAAAAAGGGGAAAAAAAAGCCCACATCAAACAAAACCCAAATCTACCAAATCAATATCCAAAAGAAGAAAAACCCAATGAAACTCCAGGAAAAACAGATAGCTCTGTCTTCTCATTTCAGATGGCTTTGTGCTCTGTCCGTGAGCCAGAAATTGGTTTAAATTTAACTGTAAGGAGGATGTTGTCTGTGTCATAAGCAGTGGATATTCAAAGCAGTAATATGCTCCAAAGTTACCATGGCTGTGGCAAACTCAGCAATATTTGTAACTAACAAAGAATCATAGAATCATATGAAAGTCCTTTATTTCTGTGAATTTACACAAACACATGCACTTCCTTCAAGACATGTTGAATGCTTTAATTTAACTGCTAGGTTAATGTCTGTCAAAGGTCAGATCACATAGTTCTGGCTCCACAGCACAAACCTGGAGAAGCTGTGTCCATCCCAGGGTGGAATGGCTCTTGGCACTGAGGAATGGGCAGTGGGAGAAGCAGGGCTGTGCCATGACAGTTGAAGGGAAAATATGTCCTCCTGTTTCCTTTCTTCTGCTAAGGATCATTTCAACCAACATGTTCCAGCAGTTAACATTTAATTTCTTTTATACAGGAACAGTTTGTCTCACCTGAAATGACTCAGACCTGAGTCAGGGTGTCTGGTCTCATCTCTGACACCGGAGCCTGATGGAGGACATCACCTCCCTGAGCTACAGGTCACTTATATGCTGACCAAATTGAACAGAAATCACCTGTTCAAGTCCAAATCAAGTGCAGCCCCAACACATGGCCTTGGGAGCCGAGGACAGAAAGACATGTCTAAAATGTATGCCAATACTATTAAACAGTCATGTAGGTAGCCCTGAATGTTGAAGAGTCTGGGTATTACCAGCTAAAAAAAACCCTCTAGTGTGTGTGCAAATAAGACAGAGGAAGGAAATGTGACTGGGATCCCAGCAGTTCAGGATGAGGTGTGGGTGATACTGACCAGACGCAGCTTCTTTAGAATTGGATGTTCCCGCAAAGAGTGATCCAGTATGTATTGCCGGAGAGGACTGCTTTTCCCAATCATCTCGCTCGTGGATGATTTGGGTGTCCCAAAAACTAAAGAAGGGTATCTTTTACCTACAAAAAATAAGTAATAATAACTTTTATCCTTTTCAGTTATTGCCATTTTAAATAAAGCAAGGATTGAAGTATTGCTAAAGGTTAAAAAGTTCTTTGCTCTAAAATAGCCATGAAAATGGAAAATGCAACACAGCTGGACAACCAAGTGGACTATCATTTTTTTTCCCCTCCTCTTCCTTTTTAGCCTCTAAGATGTTCAGCCCAGGCCTCCAAAGGCTGAAAGGGAAAGGCTTCAGTATTGTGTTATTCAGTGGCTAATGTGATGGTTACAAACTGCCATAATCTAACAGGAGAAGTAACCCCATCAAAACTCAAACATGAATGAGGCGCACAATCTTCTTAGTCTGGGGCCCTTGTTTTGCAGATGAATAAAGGCTGCTGGGTTTTACGCCCATCACCTTATGCATCTTCTCAAACTCTGTGCTCTCCTCATGACACTGTCCTGCCCTCCAGCCAGGGGAAATCTGGTATCGCTCAATGGCTTGTTTAGCATGAAACCAGTGTGCAAACAAAGTAGATACTGAAAATTGAAATTTAAGGATTAGTACATGTCTACTCAAATACAGAACTGACTGCAGCTTTGATGCCCAATGTTTCTTTTACCATATGGATCAAATATTTTAAAGAAATAACAACAACTTCATTTCCACTTCTCCTGGTAGTTGTTTGCTACTACAGAACACTTTTGTTTCGAGGAGTTTATTTTCTGTTAATGATTCTATTTTACAGACGATCATGGCGAGATGTAGATTATTTCAACAACTTGCTTGGAGTCAAAGGGTAAGCAACCAAGTATCCGCATTACAAATCCAACACCGGTCTCCTTCCCCTCCTGGATCGTGGGCTTGTTCTTCCGCTGCCCCCGGGGAACGAAAGCGAAACTGCTACCAGAAGACAATGCTGTGCGCAGGAACCGCACCCCGGCCTCCCCGGGCTGGCCAAACAAATGCAGGCACGGGCCGGACGGGGGAGCATGTCCTCGCCTTCGCTGGGACCTTGGCCCGCCCCACACTGCGGTAGCTGGATTACAGGGAGCGGCTTGGGCTCTAAGAGCATCAGTGTATTTACTGCCGCAGCTCAGCGAAATAAATCCCTGCCCGCCGGGCAGTCTGAACGGGTCTGCTCCCCCGACGGCCGCCGGGCTGCACCCGCGGCGAGGACTCCTGCCAGGGACTCCTGCCCACCCTGGGAGGGACCTGCCCGGGCGCTGCGGTTCCCGTCCCGTCCCCGGTGAGGACACGAGGACGGCGCAGCCTTCACGTCTCCGTGTGTACGGGGGGTGTTGGAGGGCGCCGCTTACCTGCAAGCACACCAGTGGCAAAGGCGACCCCCAGCATCGCCGTCCCGACGGCCACTTCTTTGGGCACGCTGAGAAGCGGCATTTCGGACTCGGCAGCGAGCGGAGCAGCGCGGNCCGGTGCTGGGCTCGGCTGGGGTGGCGAGAGGGTGGGTCACCCGCGGGAGGTGCGCGCCTTCCTCTCGGTGACATACTTGGTTGTGGTGTGTAAAGTGAGAAAAACAGCACCTGGGATTTGTGCGACCACCTCCTCTCAGAGGCTGGTTCTGGTACAGCTTCCCTGCAGTCTTCGTTTTAAAACACACCCAAGTGTCGTGTGAGCTGGTAATGGGCTCTTATAGAGGAGCTTTTCACAGAAATACGCTCGCAAGAGGGTTGGTACTCCAACTAGCCCAGGAAGTGAGCTCTCGTTCCCCTAGAACAAATGTTTCTTTGCAGCTGAGGTGTGAGCAATTACTCGTCAAGAGGCATGTAAGATTTCTGAAATTTCTGTTCTGTGACCTGTGAACTTCCAGGTGAAAGGGGTCAACGAAGATTCTCCAAGAGAGGGGGAATGTGGCCTGTTTTCCTCTACTGCTGCTTCAGCCCCATTCTGCAGCACCTTCCAGGTGAGGCAGAGCAGTGTCCTTGCCACTGCTTAACAGCCTCGTTGAGGGATCTCCCCTGCTGGATCTGTCGCTGAGGAGTTGGTTCATAAATTAACAGTGATTGTGTAATCTTTTCTATGTCAGCCTAAAACCAACTTTTTTTGCTTCTGTGAAAGGATCCTGCAGTGCCTTTAGGAGATGGTCTGAGGATTTGGTTTTCATTTTGTGAAGTGTTGGAAATATCTGGATTTTAGAAAACACAAGCAAAATGTAGAGATCTATCATTTTGTCACTCCATGGGACGTGAAATTAGTGACATTGCACACAGACCAGGAATACATAGGAATGGATTGAGTTGCAACTTGGCCTCCACAGATGTAGGATGAAAGCAGGTAAAAATTCCCTTTTGGCACATAGTCCATCTCTAGAAAACCAGATGAATTGTGTGTTGGTAGCTTTGGAGGAAAACATTTCAGCTATTTCCCTATGCTAGCAAATTGAATGTCAGTGTAGTTAGAAGAAAAAGATTCTTTTAAAAGTACATCTTAAGTGTCAGATTAAGTATATCACCAGGGTATTTATGGGAACTGGGTTTGCCTATCACTGCATTTTTAGTGTGTGTTAGAGCTTATTTACAAAGACTTGAGCCCAGAGCTCTTGTACTTCTTTTGCAGCAGCTGATCATGCCGCTCACTAGGGAGTCTGGTGTGATTTCTGATTTGCAGAACAAAGTAAGACATATGATCTCTCTTGGCAGATAAAATAATTTTCAGTTCACTTCTAAAATTTATTTGATTTTGTGAGTGTTGTTGGTTTCTTGGTGGCTTTTATTCATTCAGTATCTCGTCACTTTCTCTGTGTACATTTTGCTTTTGTAAATGAGAGAATTTCATCCCGTTTTTCAGAAGATGAGTTATCAGGGTGCGCTGGAACGTGTCAGTTTTAGGCCAAACAACTGTAGAAGGCAATAACTCTTCCCTCGGCCATAAATCAGATTTGTGACGGTGCGGCTCCATCTAGTGATTCTTCTGTACAACTGCAGCACAAGGGAGAGGAGCTGTGGGTTACTCAGTTCAATGAAGCACACCAAGTGTGCAAGCTTCCAGTGTTGTGTTGACCTCTCGACTCGACGAGATGCCCCAGTTGGACATCTCTGGAAACTTCAAGTTTCTGAAAGCTCCAAGAGAATTGGCGAACTGAATTGCTAACATACTTAAATGTCTTTCGGAAATTCCTCCCACACCCAAGCTGTTAATCAGTTATAGCTTACCTTTGCTGGCAGTGTCACGTGTTTTACTATGTCACTGTACTGGAAAACATGTTGTTTCCTTTAGATAAGGAAGTTGATTTTCAGATATCTAACATATGATAAAACACTTTTGTAGGTGGGTCAAAAGAGTTAAAATCTTCCAGCTGGATAGAATGGAGCCATCAGCTTTTCTTTGAGCCATTTCTGTTTTCCATTTACATAACTCTGTGATATATACTGAAGAGGAAACTTTAATTAACAGATTTATTAGATGCATGATTGCAGTGTGCTGTGGCTACCTGAGCATTTAAACATTTTGGTAGATTTCTGCCTACTACTAGTGCTAGGTAAGGTGAATTCTACCCAGAGATAAAAGTGTAATATGGGCTTGGATACAAACCCCACTGCTCCCTATATCTGTAAGGTCAATCCAGTTGCACAGATTTCATGGGAGACCAGGATTGCTCCCAGTGCTGTAGTCAGTAGGCATATTTGCTTTGCCTAAATGTGCCTTCTCTCTGGAACTGCATTCTTGAAAGGGTAGGACGATTTTGGCAGCATATTCAAGCTGGAGCCAGAACATGATCGCATTTGTAAAACATATGAAGTAGGACAGACAGGGTAGTGGCTGACCTCAGGGTGTACAAATCCTCACTTTATTCATATTGATAATCTATTCAAGATTTTACAGACCCTGGATAATTGATATATGGAGTAGTCTGTTCTTCTCCTGGAACCTTCCTTCCAGGAGTGTTTCTCCATGTGAGAATGTTGCACACCATCTACCTTGATGTCATCTATCTGTGTAGACATTGTAGAAATGGGACTGGCAAAGCATTAGCTTACTGATAAGGCTATCATCTCACTTCTGGGTTCCTGCCTTTCATTTACACGTGCCTAGTGACTGAGGCACCGCTGTAAAATGCTAAATTACTTGCCTTGAGTATAATAAGCCATTTCCTTTCACTGTCCTCATAATTTACATTTTTTTCTGTTGTTTTTCTTTTTGTTTCCCTCTTCACTTTTCCATGTGCCAACTACCTGAACTCAGCCTGTTCTGGCAGGCGGTCCCTCCCAGGTGACGTTCTGTGGCCTGCTCCAAGGTGGTGGTAAGGAGTAGTGTATGAGTATCTTGTGTCTTACTGCTGCACTAAAAAGAAGTAAAATCTGTGGGGGTTTCATCCACTGTCCAGTGGGGACAGCCAGGGTATAGATGTGGACCAGAGCAGGTATAGATGACTCTTTCTAAAATCATACTTGCTCTATGGTAGAAAATCATTTTATACCACAGATACCCCAAAGTAAGTGTGTATAGGCATGTTTGAACAGCACAACCCATTGGAAAATGCAAATGCTGATTGGGTTGAAATTCTGGGCGAATGAGACTTGAATGAGACGAGAGCTGGGGTAAGAAGTTATAGTAAGCAAGGTAATGACACCTTAGAAAAAACTTTTTAGTTGTGAAGATGAACATACCATCTTTGAAATATGTCAAAATATTTCTGCTTGTTTTTGCATAGCTGATTGTGAGGGTTTGGAGTGAAATGAGGGTTTATAATGAAGAGTTCTGGGTTGAGTGATAGCCAAAATAGTAATTTTTATCTATACTGATGGAGCAAAAAGATTGTAGCGCTGAGGCCGACCTGATCTTAGCCATCCTCAGAGAAATACTTGATACAGATTGGGATTTTAGCCCGGTTCAAGAGGATAGAAGGGTAGAGGCATATTTACAAGTTGTCTGCACTGACATTGTGGATGAATGTGTGCATAGATTGGGCCAGATACTCAGAAAAGACATCAAGCCATGAATTCCTTACCTTTTAAGATGTTCACAAATAAGCAAATCCATAAGCATTCGATTGTATTTATTTATTCTATTTTAATAGGTTTTCATAATGTCTTTGTTTAAAATTGAAACAGAACTTATTTACTGTATGTGTTCATTCATCTGTCTTCGGTGTTGTAGATGAAAAATGTGTATATTTTTTATTTTTACACTCCACAGTGTATATCCCCTTGCAAGAGCTAGATAAATCACCTGACGGTGTATTTTAGAGGACTGTACATGAAATTATTATTTTATTCACGATTGAGATTTCTTATTTCTTCTAATTGGTATTGCTGTGTATTTGTCTGTTCCATCCCTGTTATCTCTCTAGTATTATGCCTAACATTTCATTTTGCAGTTCTGTAAAGCTGGGTATGCCATTTACTAGCATAACGTCTTTGGTACAAAATTTATTTGATTTTTTTTCTTTTTTCTTTTTTTTTTTTTTTAATTTGTTATAAATGGAATTGCTCTTCAAAATTTTTTTTTAATAGTTGAATTCAGTAATTTGATATAAGGCTAATAGTTTCCCAAATACTCATCATTGCTTCTAAAGTCATCTGGATTTTTTGTCAGACAAACTGTAAGTAGCAAAGCATCCTTTAATATGAATCATTGTCCATCTGGAGGGTAATCACTGAAATGGAACACAGACATGAACAATGGCTTTAACTAAGTTGGTTCAGTTACTTTCATTCTGCTCAGCTACTTCTATTGCATTCAGTCTTTTGTGGGAGCTTTTAAAGTATGTCTTTCGATAAGAGCTTGTAAAGGCTGTGGTACCTTCACATCTATTTCAAGGCTAAGATATCAACATTTCAAATGCTGCTGCTAAGAAAGCTGGTGATTCATGAGCCCATAAGCCTTAAGCCATTAAACTTGCAAACACCGAATGGTTTAGAAACGGTTTTCAGCTAGAAGCATTTTGACATATTGGTAAATATTTTCAGGCCTTACTGGCTTACAGGCCAACATTTTGAATATATATGACTACTTTTTGCAATCTCATTACAAGACTAGGTTCAGCTTTGGACATGCAGGTATCGTGAGGAGAGATAGCCCCTGCCAAGCAGCATAATTCCCAGTGCAAAGTACATTAATGGCTTCTATGACAATATCGCACAAGTATCAAGGACTGTAAAACTCAAATTGAGCTTGACTGGGGGAGACCCAATGAAATGGCTTGTTCAGTGGCTCAGCTTGACAGATCCAATGATAGAAGCAGTTCTCCTGACAAAGAGAGTTTGCAGTCGAAGTACATGGATCAGAGGCACATTGAATTCCTCAAAACAGGTGTCAGACTTTTCTGAATGATCTCCTTCCAGGTCGTAGTCCAGCCTCACACTTGGAACAACTACATGGACAGTCGTACAATGGATGTTTAGTACTGAGGAATAAAGCTTAAATTAATTGCTCCTACAACTGGTCCCCATGTGATTGAAATAGACACAACTTGAGTGTGGAGCATTCTGCTTCACTTGCAAAGCCTGCTGTAAGTCTCAAGATGACGCTCCACTTAAGCCTTAAACTGCATAGTGCATAAACAAAATATGAGAAATATTGCTCCTTATCATCCTGATAATAAAATTAAATGAGCAGTGAACAAATCAACCATAGCTCTGACACCTCATTAACCAAGCTCTCCCATGCCGATATATTTTGCCTCTCTTTTTTGACATCTGAAAAAATCTTTGTTAAAGCCCAGCAGGCTGGATTTGTTCCATACTAGCCATGTGAATGGATACAAAAAATAAAGAGTATTTTTGGAAGCGAGTGCTTTTTTCCTTCCCTTAAGGACATTTGTCCGAGAGTGCACAAAAGCAACAGCAGCAGCATGATGGCAGGAGAGGTGCAGGACTGGATTGTTATTAGATAGCCTACCCCAAGCATATTAAAGAATGATGAATGGTCATCTCACTCGGCCTGATTTCTAGAGAGCTCTAGGTCAGATTTCATTTCACAAGTACGGATTTTTCACAAGCATGTAAAAACTGTGCTTGGCTGTTAACTTTGGGACTTAAAATCAAGAATTCTTAGTAGACTATTTGTCAGTTGCAAAGAACAGAGAAGGGGCCATCTATGTTAATCAGCTGTGGCTTGCTAATATGATACAGCTGGGAAGAAGGCAGTACTGACTCTAGCAGGTAGAAAACATCTGCTGAAGAGAGAGCCCAGTTAGTGGCATCACCTGAAACTCCATGAGTGGTGCATTACCCCCTGCAGGCTGAAAAGCCATAGTGCGGGGAATGGCTCAGATATCCCCAGTAAACAGGAGAGTGAGATGTGCCAAGAATGGTGTTTGAGACTGTAAAGGGCAGATTGCTTGTAGGAGGAAACAGAGGGAAGGTAGGAAGGAATTTCTTAATTGTGAGCAATGCTCCCTTTATTTTCCTGCCTTTTATCTTAAATTGAAGATCTAGTAGATCTGTAGTCTTTGTAATTGCTATGAACTGAACTCACTTTTTTCTCTCTACATATATTTATAAGATGTTTGTTGTATTTTTATGAGGTTTTGCTCTTTAGTATTAATAATTTTTGTTTCTTTACTTTGTATTTCTTTGAGTTTGAATGTTAATGAAGGACTATATGGACTTTTATCTTCTTACCCTATTATGGCTTCATTTTTAAAATATATTTACATGTAAATAACCCCAGTTTCTTTTGCTATAAACAGTGGGAACATTTCTGTTGAATTTTGCAAGAAATTTTTTAAATAATGCCTAACAGGTGAACGGTGAATCTTCGATGCCACTCATCCTTTTGATAAGAATAAGGCCTTCTTAGTATAGTATTTTAAAGTTATGTTTTTAGTGCCTCCTTTTAGTGTTTTGAAGATCAGAAGATCCTTCTGTGTTAGTATACTTGAATCATATTTTCACCTTTTAATCGAACTTTCTATCCATTTTGTTTTTAAGGAGTCATTTTCTTTCCATTCCTTTATAGCCTGAGCTTCACTTCATAAGAATCTCTAACTGAACCATAAACTACCTTTATAAATATCATTTTTCCTTGAAAGCTATATCTTACTGGAATGACCAAAGTTTTGTCATGTGTTAGATTAAGATGTCTGCTGAAAATCAATAATGCTGAGGTAACAACATTGGTTTCTGCTAGGCTCTCAATTACTTTCTCAGTTGTTTGTCATAGGAAGAATATATGATCAGTTGTTTCCCCTGCAGGCTATAAAACCCGCCTGTTCTCTTTTGATCACTTCTGCATACTTCACTTTTACTCTCCTAAGTGTAACACAGATTTTTAGAGCTTTGGACCTGTGAAGTAGCAAAATGATTCTTCTGTAGTCCATTCCAAGGGATAATAGCCTCCCTGTATAAAGCATCATAAATATCCCTGGACAACAGTTAGCTCTTTTGGGTTGCATTGCACAATTGCTATGGAATCTGTTCCTGAATTTGCCATGCCTTCTTTGAAGAAATATCTGGGAGAAATTTACTTCACAGACTTTCCTTTGCACCTCATGTTCCCTATAGTCCTTTTCACCTTGCATTCCTTTTGCGGGTAGTCCCTTATTCCAAATACAGCTGCAGAACTGCTAGTCTTTTAGGGCTTTTTTTTTTTTTTTTTTTAGTTTCTCCTGCTCCCCCCAATACCTTCCCGTGTTTTTTTTAAAGATGGTTCCTGGTGCCATTTTGTTCTTGAAGTTGCTACATTTTGCCACAGAGGGGAAACACAGCCATGCTGTGCTGTTCTCGAGAGCTTTACTTTGTTTCTCTTAATCTTTAGCTGAAATAAATTACACTGTACCTGCTTGATGTCAGTAAAGAGTCTGCTAGGTAGAGGAATACTTCAAATAATATAGTCTCTTGTGAAAATTGGAGCAGCTGTAATTGGGCAATTAAATTAAATTAAAACTGTAACAAGGGCAGTAGCTCCTTATTATGCTAAGTGCTCTTTCCTTAAAAAGAGGCAAGTGATTTTCTGAATGAGGCTTCAGAGGTAACAGGTACCTTGGAGAAGGTATACTGAAGTTTTGGTCACATCATATCACTGAAGAGAAGCTCCTCTTATTTGCCTCTGGATTTTCACATGTCCTGTTTTAGAAGGAAAAAAGCAAATGATGCAGAACAGTAAACACTATTTTTATTTGAAATAACCCCTTCCCCCAAAACCAAAAAAGCCAAACAAAAAACCCAACATCAATCAAAAAAGCCCCCCAAGCCCCCAAACCGAAAAGAAATTTAGAAATTAATCTAGCCACCTTCAGCTTCCTATCTAGGAAGTGTATGTAAGAGGTTAGTCATATTTGGTGGCACGAACATTTGGAGTTCAAGGATATGCAGAACACTTAACATGGTTGTACCCTGGCAAAGCTCTGCTGACATATTTCACAGTACAGAGCAGTTTGGAGCTGTTATGTTTCCTAACAGGGTATTTGTAGCATGTTGTAAACAGTTACTGTTATAACTGAATCCTAGGCTATGATCCTTAAAACACGAAGTGCTATCCAACTGCCAGAAACCTTAATGCAGTTTGCCTTTGTCTTCTGTCACATTCGTGTAGGCAACAGTGGGAAATGCCAGAGTACTTGGGAGCTAGGCCAGGAGGAGGATAGGTGTGCAGCTGGTCGTCTGTCTCGACGCTTTGGAGAACGTGGGTAATTACATACACCTTCCTGATGAAATGCCTTTTGGAAAATCAAAGTTGTTTGTCTCATTCCATGGCAGAGACAATTTCTGTGACCAAATGGGGTTTAGTAACTCCTCCAACCTTGTTGCAATCTCCTTCATGGACTGTTTAGCTTTTTGATGTTTATGTACCCACAGAGTTTTTGTATACATAAAATAAGGCATGAAATGTGGACTTGGTGTTTATTGTCTAATTCAGCTCGGCCTTAAAAAGGGCAAGTGGCATAATGGACCAAGTGTTGTATGTCCCATAAAAATTCTAGTAAACGTGAGGCTGACTGCTCCTCCCCAGTTCTCTACTTTTTCCATGGTTTTTTGTATTGGCACATCCTTAGGAGAAGTAGTGGGTCTTCTGGTGCTGAAATAAACTTGAAGACCCAAATATTCACCATGCTTGAAAGCCTGTCTCTGTTATGTTGGATCAGACCTATTTTCTGCCTTAAGGCACAAAAGTGTCAACTGGTGTGTTCTTAACAGACTGATGAAGTAAAAGACAGTGAAAAATGAGGAGCAATCTAGATGTTTTGAAAGACGTTATCTTCTGAGACCATGCATGGAAGGTCATCTTAGAAAGGTTTGAGCTGGAAGGGACCTTACAGATCATCTAGTTCCAACCCCTAGCCATGGACAGGGAACCTTCCACTAGAGGCAGGGAATCTTTCACTAGAAGGTGGTTTCTCCTTCACTGAGTTGAAGGAGAAAGCTACAAAGCTGTAAGGTGTGCAGGCATTGAAGGACTGTCCTTGTCACCACACAGAGCCTGATGCAGTGTGAGAATACAGGAGTACATGGGGATTCCCTGGAGCCTTGAAAGCTTTGGCATCACATGGACAATGCCAAGAGCTTTTGTTAGACATTAATACACGTAAAGTATTTGACTATACATATGTTGGGTCCTCCTGCGTCTCTGGCAAGGAATGCTGCTTGCTGGTGTTGCAGGCTGATGCCATATATTTTTCTGGTTTTCCACTAAAGCACATCAAACCCTGGCTAAGCTGCTCATTTCCAGTGTTTGGTACTGTAGTACTACAGCAAGTTATCCTTCATTTCTGTTTTCCTTGGTGTAACACATTTTTAGAGCCTTGAACTCAGGAGATAGCAAAACTGTCCTTTCAGAATCCATTCCTAAAGGACAGTAGTGTCTGGGTGAAGTAAAGTATCCCCAGTATAAACCAAACCCCAAGCAATACAAATGATAATTGTAGGAAGACAACAGTGAGAAATCCTGTATCCTCCCACTACTTTCTGCCATTATAAAGGAATTTGTCTATTAAGTCAATGCACAGCATTAGCATTGTTCAGTTCCTCCTAAATGTTTGTAAAAAAAAATGTTAATTTTCATTATTAGTTGGTTATGATTGTGTGCAATCATGTTGGTGGATGGGGCTGCTTTGCCCTCCCTCACCTCCACATCACCTCCCTTCCTTTTGAGATTGTGAAAGTCATTAAGACTATGGAACTTGTTTCCCTTTTTGTCTATTCTAATGTAACACAATGGGTGGTGGGTGAAAAAAATCTTGGACCTGATGCAGAATGATCAGGAATGAGTTGTTCACAAGATAACTGTCTCAGGTAAAGAAAGGGCTACTGGTGTTTTCAAGCCTGTGGTATGGGAACATATGCTGAAGCAGTGAACTGTGTTTGATCACCAGATCAAACTCAGTGGAGGGCCTGAAAATGAGGACTGGGGACTGGACTTGTTTATGGAAAATGCAAGAAAATTTGTGTGCAGGACAGCAGGTACCCTTGACTTTGGCTCTGAGGTGAGCTGAAAAACTGGGCAACAGTGACAAGTAAGTTGAGTTGGGAAATTAGTATGGGATTTTTAAATATTATTTGCAAGTGTACTTCTGGCACCATTCAAGAAATTATTAATTTTGTGTCTTTGCTTCACCTACTGTATTTCTCTGAAGAAGCACTCTGTAAATCTGAATTTAAGAGGTTCAGTTTAATATCTTTAGCCACCTGCATCTGATGAGACTTGTATATCATCACAGAGAAACAGATGTTTCTGGATGCACAACACATACTAAGGTAGATAGCCAAAAATCTCTAAAGATGAATTGTGTTCTGTAAATGCCTGTTGCTTTCTGACTCTGTATTATTAGATCAAGTGTAGGTGTTGGAGTTTTAAATATCGCATATTGCATGGAGTGAATACTGAAGCACTTGTGAATTTTGGAAGCTTGAAGAAAGGATAGACATTAGTTACCGAAATATTGTTATAAGAAACTGAATCTCAGGAACTGGAATGTTTTTTTGAGTTGTCCTACTTCTGTGTAGAGATAGCAAGCAGAGAAACTAGTGGCAGAAGAGATGGAAGGTTATGAATCTTCAGCTGTTAAGGGAGAAAGGCTTGTCTTTCTCTTTGATCAGTGGAACACATCTTCTAGTTCATCCTTGACTTGCATGTATGCATGTAACTGTGACACATTATCACCTTGCATCTTCTCCAGGCTGGAAAAGGAAATGGAATATATTAAGAATATTGTTTATTCACTTTGGGAATATTTGGGAAATCTCACAGATATTCAGGTGTTATTGAGAGAACACAATAACAATTGGTAATTGAGAAACCTAGTTTTTCACTGAGACAATTGGTTCCTAGTGTCCCCTGGCATTTCCAGCTGGAGGTGTTGGTGGTGTTTTTGTAGATGGATGTGTGTTCTGTGTATAGACATGCTTCCATCTGATCTTTATTACTGTATTGCAGACTCACTAAGCTGAAATTCCTTCATTTCTTGGCAGTAACAGGATAACAGAAGAACTTTTTTTTTTAAAGGAATTGTGACTAAGTGGAGCACATTGTTAAAGTTCTTATTCTGATTGGATAGAACATGTTAAAACACTGGTCATTCAAATTAACTTCTTTGAATATCCCTTACAACCTGAATTTAAAAATAGGAGTTTGGTCCCTGTAAATTCCCTTGAACAGGGAAGGAGAGGTTCTCTGAGAAGGTTATGGATTACTGTTTTAAGTTAGAAATGTGCTTGGGTTAACTTTTAATAAGCTTATTAATAGCATATACAATTCACCTATATTTTATTAACTAAATATGCTACTAGGAATGGCTCTGTAAATAAACCCTACTTTTAATAACTTCAGTGTCCCAGTGGCTTTAAAAGCAGTTCCCAATTTGAAAATGCAATGGCTAATTAAATGAGTAACTTTTAAAAAGCTTATCACCCATGGATTTATCCAATCAGCTTGCTTAGAATTATATGTAATACAGGGGTTCTTCCTAACAGGCAGATGTAAAAATCTTAGCCTTTTTAAGGCTCAAACTGAGTATCTTTGGCTTGTCAGTTTTTTGGTGGAGTTCCTACAAGGTGGAAAGTATACCAAGAACCAAAGCATCCCTTCCCCTTTAGGATGGTAACTCTGTGAAGCCTCTCCACTGTACATCTGCTCACATCTCTGCTGTCTCTGTTTTGCATAGAATCTGCCTCGCTGCTGCAGTTAACTCCCTCTTTTGTCTGTTTTATAGGGTGGTAGGGTTGGGCAGATATTTATTGTTGTGTTAAGCAGCAAGATTGCTTTTTTGTCATATCTTTATTTAGAGGAATATCTTCTAAGGATAGAATTGTTACATACAGATTTCTAGCTGGCCTGTTTGCACCTGATTTCTACCCAGCACTATTTCAACTGGAGTCATGTAGTGAAACTTCTTTCCTCCTGCTGTCTCCTGTATTTATGGTCACAGTAGTTTTCTTCCATGCTGCACAGCAAGGCGGAGCAACTTCTCTCCCAGTACTTAAAAGATTATTGAATTTTTTAAAAAGTGCCTCCAGATATGGGATGCCCCATTACATGTTTTAGTGCTTCAAAAGGCAGTGAGTAAGTAGGGTATTTGTAAGAGCAAACTGAGAAGTTTCATATGGGTTTATGGTTCTGTGGTGTCTGTCCTATGTGTTCCCTCATGCTGGTCAGCATTCCTCTTAATCCTGTCAGTACAAGCCCTCCTTGCTGCTATTGATAACTCTCTCGTTTTTTGTTTAATCTGAATAGCCTCAGCTCCCTGCATTTTCTTATACAAGAGATACATATTAAGGGGATTATTTTTACTTGATGAATTTTTGGTGGAAAAACCTCCATGATGTGGGAGTAGTACCAAAAAGCAGAACTTTGAGAAAATCAGTTAGTTTTGCTAATCTCCATTCTTTTCTGGAGCTGCTTTTGCTGTCCTTGAGGAGGTCAGAGAAGGGAAAGGCTGCCCATTTCACATCTGCTGCACTGACAAGCAACCAAATGTACCTTTTGGCTAGTGGCTGGCATTTTGGCAGCACAAAACTTCCAACTCCCACCCTTTTACAATCAGATGGAATGAATAGCAGAACTGTGCTATATTGGCAGTTGGCATACAGGCTAAGTACATGGGCTGCATATGAGTCTATTCATCTGAAGTTATCCTTTCAGATCACTGCTTAGCTTTCTAGCATAATCTTCTTGGAAAAGAGCTTGGCACGTGTGTTCTCTTTTGTCTTGGCACATAGCTGTTTCGTTTTTTCTTTCTTTTTTCCCCCCCCTAGTATTTTCCTGGTGTGCAGTAGTTATCCTAAGCAGTAGTACTGGTATCTGAAAATGAATGGACATATTGCAATCTAGAGAAATGTCATGTCCTTCTGCTGTGAATTCTGAGTGATACAAGCTGTGGAGGGGTGTGTGTAGTGGGCATGCTATAAATTAAACATTCTCTTTGCTTCAGGCAGGGATAAAAGAAGGGTACTCCCACACTTTCTCATTCTTTCTCATCCTTTTTAGGCATCCGAGAGTGGAATAAGCCAGTCATAAAAAGCAGGGCCAGGTCAGAGTAGATAAGTACCTTCCCCTGTTGTAAAATTCAGAGCAGCATTTAAATCCCTGCCTCCCCTAACACACCTCTAGAGAATCACCCAATCACTTGTAATTACTTGCTTAAAAGAGCATGAGAACAGCTGAATTTCCCTGCATTAACGTAGCTCTGTTATATTTCTGCCCTTTTCTGGACCAAAAAAAGGCCTCAACTTCCAATTCATGGTTTTAGTCTTTATGATGTTGTGGGCAGCTAAGCTCCGTAAAAAACAAGGAGGGGGAGTAGAGACAGTCATTTAAAAGTCCTCTTCCTGTAATAGCTTTTCCATCCTTTTACCTTGTCCTCTGTATTTGGTTCATGCTCCTCATTTCACCTTGTTTTCAAATATGACTGCTTTTGGGGGCAGGAGCTGTTTCCTTCCTGTTGCTATGCTGCATTTGGCATCATGGAGTCCTCCTCTGGTTGGAGCCACTGCTTGCCACAGTAGTACAAACACAGATATACTTGGAGGGCAGGGGAAATGCATCCTGGAAGGCAGAGAGAGCTGTGAATTTGTGTAATTTCAGCAGCATCTTGGAATATAGGAGCACATATTTGCTGCTGATGGAGTAGACAAAAGGCTTACAGCTTCTCTTAGTTCTTTCTTTGTCTCCCCCGTGCATCATCCGTGAGTAGAATTTATGGTCCAACAGGAGGAAAATGACCAAACAAAAAAAACCATCCCACCCAAACACTGCTTACAGCCTGGGGCTTGAGATCTTGTGTAGAGCTTTCTGCTGAAGGCTTAGTAAAAGTGAACTCAGGGAAAGGAAAATTGCTGCTGGATTGTCTGGTCTGAATGTGTGCTGTGGATCTGGTGTTCCGTCTTCACCTCTACTGCACCATTCCACATAGATAATGAAGCCATTTCAGGGCCTGGGAGCACCTTGGGAGCACTAGCATGACAGTTTGATTTTGACAGTTTGGAGGCTTGCTCATTGAATTTCATTCTTAAAGGCTCCTTTTGGGCTGCTGGAGTTCTTGCACATGAATGGCCCCTTATTCCCTAGTCTGGTGTTGATCAGTGTCACAGGAGACACAAATCCCAGTTTTCCCTTTGTGACCTTAGTCATGTGGTCACTGTATTAATGGGTTGTAGAAACAGAAATACTAGTTTTCCTGCATGTCTCCTGTATTGGGACTTCACTCTGATCCAGAGTCTTAATGTGTATAGGTATTTTATCTGAAATGTGTTGATCAAGGTCTTCTGTAATAAAAATAACAGCAAAGACTATAGAGTGTCAGTGGGCTTCTCTCTCCCTCCTGTTTTTACCAATGGCTAAATCAACTGTGGCAGCTGTTGCTTTGGCTGCAGGCTTTTCCATTTTGTACTGAAGACTGACACATGTGGTGAAGTTGCTTGTCTGTTGAGGGGTGGGTGGGCAATAGGACAGGGAAATTTCTCAGTAAATGGTGATGTGTGTGTAGCACTGACAGCTTTGATGTGTTTCCCTGTGGGGTGTAGTGCTGCCATGGAGGATGAAAGCCTGGTATCTTTGGCATTTGGCTAAAAGCAAAGCACCTCAAGGATATGCAAAAGAACAAGAGGAAAGAGTGGAGAGGCATTCTCCGTGGACTATTGTCTTGTTCCTGAAGCAGCTGGAATGTGAAGGCTGTATGTAAATGTAATAGCCTGCATATTTCATATTGAGGCCTGTAAAAATGTGCCCTTATGCTGTGGTTAAACCCAGCCAGCAACCAAGTACCATGCAGCTGCTCACTCACTTCCCCACCAGAGGGATCAGGGAGAGGAAGTGGGGACATGTTTGGAGTGATGGTGTTTGTCTTCCCAAGTCACTATTAAATGTGATGGGGCCCTGCTCTCCTGGAGATGGCTGAACATCTGCCTGCCCATGGGAAGCAGTGAATTAATTCCTTGCTTTGCTTGCACGCTTGGCTTTTGCTTTTCCTATTAAACTGTCTTTATCTCAATTCACAAGTTTTCTAGCTTTTACCCTTTTGAGTCTCTCCCTGATCTTGCTGATGGGAGAGTTGAATGAATGGCTGTGTGGGGCTTGGTTGGTGCCTGAGTTTAAACCATGACACCATGGTCCACAGCAAGGATCCAGTCTAGAGTATTCACGGTACCCACTGACAGCATGGACCAGTCAGTCATGGAAGTCTGGAGATCCCTGTGCCTCACCTCTGAAAGCTGCACTCGGGTTGTGATTGGCAAGACCTTGGGGATGCTTAGGTGAGTGCTTGAATGTAGAAACCTTGGATGCTGTGGAAGATGGGGTGATGATTAGGTGACTTGGGTGACTTGTTCTTTTTATTTTAACTGGTGGAGTTCCTTCCAGGTGAGTTTCTAACACAAAGACTTAAGTGGCCATTAACTAGTGGTATTCCCATCACTGTGTGCAACCAGGATTATTGCTAGTACCTGGCTATTTTCCAGCTATAGGCTGTTTCCTTAGTTCACCTATCTTTGGGTCTTCCTTTGTACTATCTACAGTGTGGAGTTACGTTTTTGCTGTTAAATCTCTTCAGTGTTTTGTTCTGGAGGAGACTGCATTCCAGTGGTGATGCAGGGAGGAAAAAAATCATTCTTGTGCTTGATTTACCTGTCAATTGAAAGGTGTGAAGGGCTTTGTTTGTCTGTAGTATGTCATGACACTCCATGATAGGCATACTGTCTTCCTTGACAGAGGTGCTAAGTTTGCAGTATGAATTATTTTTATTGCCTGTCCATACAGCTGAGCTGGGCAGGTAGTGTATGATGACACTGTTTTTGTGAGTGTGGGGGTGGTTGTTTTGGTGTTTTGTTTTTTTCTTTTTTTTTTGGTTTTGGTGGTTTTTTCGGTTTGTTTTTTGTTTTTTTTTTTTTTTTTTTTTTTTTTTTTTTTTTTTTTTTTTTTTTTTTTTTTTTTTTTTTTTTTTTTTTTTTTTTTTTTTTTAATGCTGGCAGCTTCCTCCATCTGAAGCATCAGTTGTGGTCTCTGATTGTGTTTGCACCCCTGGATCAACTTGCTGCCCTCCCATGTTTTCTCTGGGTCTATATACTAAGCTGTGATAACTGTGGCTGAAACACTGCTGCCTCCTTGATGTTGTTTTTCTACATCCCTTCCAAATAGTCTAAAGATAATGTTTTTTTTTTTTTTCTATTATATCCCAGTTCTTTGCTTTTCATTAGCTTATGATGATACTCTGCTGAAAATCACGTGCTACTTAGCAGCAAAGCCATTCCCTAGCTCTTTGGTAAGAGCAAATGTTGATGGAATTAAGAGTCGGGATTGTTTTTGGAGATGAAAACAGTTTATGCAAAGTTGTGCTGCTTCAGCCTAGTCTCTGGTGGACATTTTTTCTTTCTTTTACACAATTCCATGTTTTTACTTCCTTGAGTGTCAGGCAAGGTGCAACCTAAAATGTGTAGAAAAATTGGATTCCCCTTTGCATTGAATATCAGTGAAAGGAGTGAAGTGAGAGTTCTGAGTACCCATTTTTCTTCTGTGGGAAAGATCAAAAATTAAGATGACAGGTAGTTTTACACAGTATGGATGTGGCAAGATGTGCCTGTTCTCAGGAGAGCTGAGGTTTGTGGGTTTCAGCAGGTGAAAGAGCTGTTAACCTCAACAAAACGGCTCATTCTGAACCATCTGGTATTTCTTTTAGTGTGGTCCTACTTCCTCAACTTTCAGGAACACATTTGTCCATGGCCAGTATAATCAGTGCTTACGAGAGAACCTGTATGCTGGGTCTCAGCAAGAGTTATAGTGGTGGCTTTGGTCAGTGCTGAGTGCTTTGGTAATCTCGGCCAGGTACCTGCACTCGCGAATGACTGGTGGAGCAGAGCTAGAATTAGTCACTGCAGACTAAACTGCCATGTGCTTAATATTGATCTACCTGCACCTGCAGAACCAATAGCTCAAGCCTTTGCTGACAAAGCATTTCAGGGCAGGGAGTGGGAAGATGGATGCAACACAGAGGCTGTGGCTGATTTATAAGTGCTGATTTATTGAGCTACATGCATAGTAGGAATTCACAAGGTGCAAAACACAATGTGTACATTACTGGATGAGAAGCTAGCCTGAAGATGGGGGGAGGGAGGTGAGTAATGTCTCCAGTATGTAGTGTTTTAAATGCTTGTATGTGTAAATCTGTATGTTACCTGTCAGCCAAATGTTACTGATCTCAGTATCAGGAGTGAGACTACAGGTCATTTGGCCTTAAACTTGAAAATTAGGCATCTGAGTTATTTTGAATCATTACTTGTGAAGTGCTGACAAATAGCAGAGTGACCAACTGAAGCAAATACTAACAAACAAAAATGTGTAGAAGCTTAAATGAATTAAAAGTGGCATACTGTCATCCTGTGGACCCTGTAGGTGACGTAAAGAGGTGTGGATGCAGATAAAGATCTGAAATATGCTACTACAATATTAAACCACACAAAGTAGTAAGTGTCATGAAAGAGATTATGGGGAATTTATGCCAAGGGTAGGAACTTCTGGTTGTTTTTCTTGTTCCTTGGTTTACATTATAAAATAATCTGCCCTGTCAAAAAGGAAAGGTTTGTACTGGTATGACTTCTCTTCAAGTTTTGATAATAGCCGTTCTTAGAAGCTATAACAGAGATCTCATCTATGGTGTCATGGAAACATAAGTAATTACAAACCTTTTGATTCCAGGATCTCTAATTTTTCTGGAGCTTGGATAGCTAATTTTACCTATTAAATTACATATTAAATATAAAACCAAGAAAAAGAATTCTGAAAGTGGAACAAGCTACTGCAGTACTTTTTTCTCACTGCAAAGCACTGGAATGGTGGTGCTCCTTTTCTGTTGTCCTCATGGATATACGAAGAAATAAAACTTGGTAAAATTTGCTGTGCAAGGCAATTGTTATTAGGGAACTTGTTATCCTAACGTGGAGTAAAGATGTTCAAGGTACAGAAATGACTTAGCAACAAACCAGGAGATCTCCTGAAGCTTCCTTGGTCTTTGTTCAAAATGCCGTTATAACCCTTCTCTTTCAGGAAACTAGCAGAGAAATGCTTATTGCAGTGTGTGACAGGATTTATAAACTGTAACACAGAATCAGTGTTCTGAAATCTCAGTCTTCATATCTGCTTAAAGTTTTCCACCGATTTATGTCTCATACATAACTTGAGCCAGGCCTTTTTATTTCTTACAGACCTTGGGTAAAAGGTGAACGATCTAGTAAGAAGAAGGTGATTATTCTTTGACTAAAAAAAGCAACAGTGAGGCAAATCTGAGCTGTAGAAAGCACACATAATCCTTGCCAGAAATATTGCAATCTCTAATTGAGAAGCAGTTAGTCTGTGGCCAAGCTGGCTCTGGAGGAAAGATGAAAGTGTTTGATCTCAGCTGTGTTACCACCTGTATCGTGCCAGGGAAGTTAAATGCACTGAAAGAGCTCCACTTACCATTGATTTTATTTCTCCAAATGAAGAATGTGTTGATAAATGGCTGATGAAATGAGGTAGCAGTGGGTAAATGGGCACCCTACCACAATTCCTTTTTTTCTGTTGGAGCAATAACCCTGGCACCATTAAAAGAGATGTTTCTTTGCAGTAATGGCAGTGCTATGAAAGCGAGTGGTGGGCCAGTTCCTGCCATTTGAGATAATGTGATGAAAATCTGAGATACAATAAAATTATTTAGAACCAGCAGAAAAATACATTGCTTTAAGAGCTCCAGTACTTGCTGGAGTATTATGTTCCTTCTCTCCCTCATGCCATTGTTCATATTTGAGAGCCCTCCTTAGATAAGAGGGCACTGGCACAGTAAAGCAGGAAGAAGCTTTGTGCATAGAGATCACGTTGACAAGAGGATGTGTAATGCTTCCACCCTTCCCAAAGTAGGTTGAAAAAGGATCAAAATGCCAATAGAGAGAGGCACAAGAGCAGGCTGCTCTGAGAGTCTGAGGAATAAGTCATATGAGGAGAGGGACTGAGGGATCTAGAGCTGTTTAGGCTGGAGAAGGCTCAATGATGATCTTACCACTCTCCACAGCAACCTGAAAGGAGGGTGCAGCAAGATGGGGATTGGCCTCTTCTCCCAGGCAGCCAGTGAGAGGGCATGAGGACATAGCTTCAAGCTGTGCCAGGAGAGGTTCTCATTGGATATCAGGAAGAATTAAATTGTGAATTAAATTGTTAATCACATTGCGCTGTTCAATGGGATATTAAAATCTCTAAGAATCAATAACCTTAGAACTGTTGTCTAGCAGCTTAGATGATGTATGATGACTGACCAGTTTGTTTAATCTGTTATTGTTTAAGATGTGTGGCATCAAGATAAAAGGAAATAAACAGAATATTAAATGAGAGGAATAATATATCCAAATCCTTAACTTTAGAGTGAGACATGTCTGATAAAAACTCAATTGTGTCCTAGCTATGTGAGGTGGCCCAACAGGCTCTCCATGGAAGATAGTATGCACAGATGTTTAAAGTGTCTTCTCTGGGTGATTTGGGAGAACTGGGAAAAGTCTGGGAACAGGCTGGTTGAAAACATCATGTCAAAGTGGTGCTATGCTACAAAATGGCCTTCTCTATTGAATGTAGTTCTCCATTAAAAATGCAATTGTGAAATACTATACCATTCAGTGTAAAGCCCACTGTGGGAGGAGGGGAGAATGAGGCCAAGACAACTCTAAAATTAATCTGAAAAGCAGGAAGAGTGTAATACTAAACAAGACCTTTCCTGTAGCTTGTATCTTGTGTTACAATCAATTCCACTAACATCTGGAGTCAGTGGAGACAACTTTGTCATTCCAGGTATTTAGATGGTTATTTCTGAAGGGTCCTGCAAGTATTAAGGAGCAGCTCTTTTGAATTTCTTTTGTGCATTTTTGAAATGCCAGACTAGGTCTTTAGGTGGCTTGTGCTCTTTCCTCACAGGCATCTTAAGATATTTGAATTATTTTTGTGATATAGACCCAGAGAGATTAAGCACAAAAGTAAGTAATTACTATTATTTTTCCTGAATAATTCTAAAATGCCTATGTTTGATTTTTACCAATTTTTATTTAGTTCGGACTGAATTGGTTTGAATGGCGTGGTGAATGATGCCTTGGCTAGCACAGGCAACTTGCTGTGCACAATAGTGCTTTGTTTTATACATCTATCAAAAAAATAACTGGAGTGTTGGAAATGACACATGGATTTCTCTCTGGCAATAAAGTACCTGACTGGCTGTGTTATATTATAGTGATGGTTGCAGTATAACAACCTTGATAGATAAAACAGTAGCTAACCTTTGGGCTGGGACGTCTAGGTCAGCAGTTTAAAACTGGAGACCATCCATATCGGCTTACATTTCCATCCTTGTCATCTAACACTCAGCTTTTATTGTTCCATGAGCCTGAATGTCTACATGCTACAGAAGTTCCTAGTTGCCTATTTAATGTACAAATGACATGGTATTTTCTCTGATTTGCTACAATTACTTTGTACTTTTACTTACACTCATCTTCTCCTCTGCGAGTCCATATTTAACATTAACTCCAGTGCAGATCAAATTCATCTCTGTGAAGATAAGCATTTGAACTTGATGGTGAGTGAATGATTGACAAGGTGCAAGTATTTTTGTGTCAAGGCTGTGACATGTCATTTGTTGAAAAAGCTATTCAGCCGAATGCTGTACTCATCTGAAAGCTGGGAGTGAAGAATGTGCCAGGTTCTCAAAAGGATGCTGCTTGATGTCTAGTGGCACCATTAGTGACATTTTGATGTTAATGAATAAGGGAGCACTTTCTGCTCTGGAAATTATGCTTTTTAAGGTTAGAAGAGGATGCTTTATGAGCTCTGTGCTACACTGTTGCAATCCATGTAGCTGTTCAGTTTTGCAGTAGATAATGAAGTTACAGTTTGTGGGTTGCTGTGGTCTGTAGTGTTTGCTGATCACATGGTGTTAAAACTGTATGAAAGACAGCTGAAACAGTTTAAATGTCTCTCTGCTAGTTCTTTGCTGCATAAGCACTTGCTGAGGGTGCCACAGGGATGTTAGAAGTTTGTTAATGGGAAAAAGGAAAGTGTTGGGGAGGTTGTGCCTCTATTAAATCATGTTCCGCAGTGAGAAGGAAATCTGAGGAACTGCAGAGATGGCTGACCCAAGTTAATGCTGTTTTCCCTACCGTGGAAACCTAGAATGTCGCGAATAGTGGGTGTAACTACTCAGCTCTGAGAAGCACTGCTGTTAATTAGCGTCTGTTTCCCTGTTTTGTGAGAAAATAGGCTTCAGATGAACAAGTTTTAAGAGCTATGTCAGATGAACTTACTGATCTAAAACTACAGCCTCCCTGATGCATGGAGCATCTCTTGTATTTTACTTCTGCGTGAATCAGCTAGATCAATTGTCTCTTCACTAGTGTTGCACTAGTGGGAGATGAAAAATACTTCATGATATAGCATTTATAGGCTTTTTTCCTCCACGTCTAATATGGTCTTAGGTATTTTAAAATGGATCCTTTGCCTAGGTGGGCTACATCTCCTCTTCAGACTTGTGTTTCCATATATTGTATAGGAATGACCACAGAAGTCATAAAAACCCCTCAGTTTAAGAACATATAAAAATTGTGATGTCTTTTAAGTTGCTCTGCAAGGAATAGTGTTGTTTCTTCACATGACAATAAAAAGATTTTTTCCCCTAACACCTAACAGACTTCCTGAAAAATGAATTGATTTTGTTTGGGTGGAGAAGAGGAGGAAGGGTCCTCTAGAGACCAGTGTGTACCAGGAGTTGAATTCTGCTACCTCGTGGCTCTGGCTGTAGATTTAATCTCACCCATTTCTTACAGATATTGATGAATTGCTGCATCTCTCCCTCTTTGATATTCTAGAGCCACAAGTGGTCTGGCTAACAATACCACCACTGCCTGAAAGATCAGAGCACTGAGTATGTGCCATGGCTATGTTCCATTTGATGAATGCACCGTATGCTGGTTGCTTTGCTTTGAGTTTTTTGGGGAACAAAATTCCTTAAAATCTCTTTACTACCCTTTCTTTGAGACAAGGCTGGGGAGGGAGGTGGAGGAACATCCTGCCACTATACTGTCTCCATTAAATTGCTGCCACAGATGCTGTCTTGGCTGCTGGTAACAGTGTCAGAAAATGGCAGCATCCTTCTGCAAAAGTGGTTTAAAAATAGACCTATTTGGGTATGCTTGTTCCCTTAAAGGGACATTGTCAGTTTGATTTAGTCCCAACATTTTAGCTTGGTTGCTGTTAGCGATGCCATCTCTTCTGAGCTGCCAGCCAATTTGGCCAGGTCTGCAATGAGTTCGGTATTGTTTTACATAGAGGCAAATATGCTTTGAACATAGCATAATAAAGTTTTACTANTTTTTTTTTTTTTTGGCTCGTGTCTGTTGCCATGAAAGTGAGGCACAGCTAGCATTCCCTTGCCAGTGTTGTCACCTTTGCAGTTGAAGGCCTTGTGCAGTCGGGTTACAGTTACCCATGTCCTTTCAAAATACACCCCTCTTCTGGTTTTTTGCCATACTGCTTCACTGCTCAGCATCTTGCTTTTTTTTCCTGAGACAGAAATGCTATTCCTTCCTTTTGCCTCTTTCTACCAAAATTAATTTGGGCAATGCAGCAGGATTAGATTGGAAATGCACAACCCCCATTTTCAATCTATCTTAAAAGCCCAAGGTTGCTTTTCAGGGTGAGAGTGGTTTTTGAAATGATGAAGTTCCTTGGTTTGGTGATTTCCCCTCTTCAGAACAATGCAGCAGCATGCTGCTTGTGTCAGGAGGCAAATAAGAAGCTTGACCTACAGCACCTCCACCACTAAGACTTTTGTTGTCTACCATTTCTGTCAGAGCCAAATGTTCTGGCTCTGCCCAGTGTTAACACAGGTTGTGTTACAGCCCTGGAGAGCAGAGCAGCTGCAGTCACATGACTGCAGTGACTGGTAAGGAGATCCAGGTTTCTACCCTGAAAGCTCCGTTTCATTTTCTTGCTGCCTGTAATATTTGTTCCCCTCTGTGCAGTGGGATGGCACTTGACAGCACTGAGCAAAGGCTGTGAAAGCTGACTGAAGCAGGCCGAGAGGGGACTGCTGAAACATGCTTTCAAGCAATTACATCTAGCTTTGCAGTGGTACCATTGATTTAATATCTTTCTCCTCCACCATTCTTACCATGTTAACTGCTTCTTTCTCCTCTGCTGCCTTATTGCCCTTCTGCAACATTTCTTACTCTTTGACATGTCCCCATCTCTTACATCAACTACCACTTCCATCTAGGCCCTCTAGCCCCTTCGTAGCCTGGTTTCCACTTGTCTAATCTTTTTTTCATTAAGAGTTAGATTTTGCTGACATCTTTAAGCTTCTGTATCTCCTGACTTTGAGAGTTCAGCATTGATTTCAATTAGAGCCCATGCCTAGAAGGCTTCAGCAAACAGCATTTCCCCTCATGGTAATGAGTTGTTGTTACCACTCTCCCAAATATGCTCTCTTGTGCACAGTTCTCACAGTTGCTCTGATTTGCCGTCTCTGATCAAACCATGCAAAGCAGGGCAGCTTTTCAGGGATCCTCTCCCTGCTTCTGTTGGATGGCCAGGTCAGGAGGCAGCTGCAAAGGGCTTTCCTCTCAAAGGAGTCTTGAAATGCTGTTGTGGTAATTTGAGTCCTTGAAAGCGTGCTACGTTGAGGCACCTGCCATCTAGCATTTTAACTTGTCCTTTCTTGGTGTTTGCTCCTGGCTTAGTTGTGCTTCAGTGAGATCCATGATGCACATCCTGTGACAGGTATGTAGGTGCAGGAGCCAATTTACCCTGTGCAACCATAAGCAGTTTTCAAAATGATGGCATGTCTGTCTCTCTGTGACACTGATGATGTTCGTTCCTGGATCTGTGGTGAGGTTCCAGAAGCCTGGAAGAAACCTAATGTTGTGCCAATGCATAAAAAGGGAAAACAAGACAAATCCAGTAATTATAGTGCTGTCAACTGGATGTTTATCCCGGGCAAAATAGTGAAATGGCTGATTAAAGGATTTGAGTAGCAAAGAGTTAAAAAGAGTAATATAATTAATGTCAGTCAAGTTGGGTTTATGGAAAAGAAATCCTGTCAAACTAACTTGATATCTCTTTTGATAAATTTAGTTGATTAAAGAAAATTCTCTAGACATCTCTAAAGCAGTTGACTTGCTACCAGAGGACATTTTGGAAAAAAGTGATAGAGAACTAGCATGGCACACACTAATGATATTGCCAACTAGCCAGCTGTGACAGGTCTCTAAACATGATAGTTAACAAGGAATCATTGCTGACCATATGTGTTTCTAGTAAGGTCCTGCAGCATTTGGTTCCTATATCTGTTGTTTAATAATTTTTAATTACCTGAATGTGGAATAAACCCCCAGATCATTAGTGATTAAAGTCTGCAGTTATGCTCCCCCAAGTCTTGTGCCAACAAGAAAGATGGTACTCTGTGATACCAGGTTTCCAAGCCAGTAGTACCATATAGGAAAATGTAAGCAAGCAAATGTGGAGCTTCCTAATAGGGCCAGAAGTTAAATTTGGCATCTAGGAAATAAAGAGATTGTGGGTGCAGAATGAGAGACCTTTTTTGGAAGGGGTAGACTCTGAGAGTGACTTGAGGCATCTGCTGAATAACCAGTTCCTAAATTACCACAAGGATTAATGAGGTCTCTGGGTGTGAAAACGAGGGATTTTTAAATGAGAGGCTGGAGGTAATTCCTTTGTCACTGGTGCAATTGCTTTTGTGATAGTGTGCCTGGCTCTCATTTCAACAGTGCTAGAAAGATGCTGATAAATTGGAGGAGGATCAGAGGCAATGTCAGAATGATTAAAAGGTCTGAAAAAATGTCCTTTAGTGACATGCTCTGAGAGCACAATCTGCTTTAGTTTATTGGGCAGAGGTTTAAAGGTGCTTTGACCAGTCTATAAGTACCTATATAAGGACCAGAAATGTTCTATCTAGCTGACAAGTGTGCTGTGATTGCTGCTGGCTGGAAGTTGCAGCTGGACAAATTTAGACTAGAATAAAGAGCTGTGTTTGAAAAGAATGGGGCTAATTAACCACTGGAGTGTTTTACTAAGGGTTGTCATGGATTTTTCCTCCACTGGCAATTTCACTCTTCCTTGACAGCATGCTCTAGTCAAACCAGGGACTTCATTTAACGACTGGTATGATGAGTGTTTTACAGGAGGTCAGAAAGGGTGATTGGTTTGGTGTCCTCTAGCTGTAGGATCTGAGAATCCATTATAGCAGTTCTTGGTGGTGCTAGGTAGTTTGCTCCAGCAAACAGGAGAAAGAGAATCTCTCTTGTTTTAACTTGTGTAAAATGGATGCAATTTAAGAAAATTAGACATTAGTTCACATAATGAATAACCTTGGTTTTATCAGTTTGAAGTTCTATTTTTCTGCAGTTTGACAAGTTTAAATGGCAGTCAGGTAGCTTTTCATGTAAGGTGTCACTCTGTTTCCTTACTAATGCCTGAGCAAGTACCTTACCTATTGTCAGATTGTTAATTCTCTGTTATTAAGTACTCAGGTTCTTCCTCATTGAAAGGACTGTCAGTTGTCAATGTGGATCATTTAGTTTAAGAACCCAGCCTGTCAAATGCTCCTCTGCTTTTAACAGACTAGCATCCAACAGCATGTCACCTTTCTGGAATTTAGACTTTTGTTTAATATTCCTTCCCCCCCTTCCCCCCCCACCCCTGACAAAACCAAGCTGAAAGGAATCCACATTTCCACAGGCTACTTGGATGTGCAACACCTACAGATACATGTATGGGTAAAAGTCTTTCCTGCTTCATTTAGCAGTAATGCAGAGGGAGGAAACTGCTTGTTTCTGAGTTTAGATTCGGTTTTGTTCTGATTATGATATTGGCCATCTAGTTTGGAGTTTAACAGGGTTTAGGTGATTGTTTGCCCTTCTTTCTTGGAAAAGAAGCACTGTTCTGGGACTTGGGAGACCTGACATCATCTGTTGAGCTTGCCAAAGGACTCTGGGGTGACCAAAACTTTTCTTTTTGTGACTGTTTTCTGTTATACTTGTAAAGGTGGTTGTCTAATGGTGTAGGATTTCTGGTTTTGGTCTTTGCAGTTAGGAAACTATTGTCTCAGGTCTGGGCTTCTACTGAAAAGAATTCTTAGATTTGAAGTGTGAAAAATGTTTTTGGAGTATTGATTCTTGATTTACTTAACTCATTTAAAAATAAGCAAATTAAAAAATAAAGATTTGTTCTTCCTAGAAATTCTGTTAGGTATTGCTACTGGTTACCAGCAAATAATTGATTAACATAAAAAGGCAAAGAAACACTTAAGCATGATTAACATAAAAAGGCAAAGAAAAACTTAAGCACTAGACATAAAAAAACCCTGGCATATATACTGAAGCTGATATCAGTTCAAAATGCTACTAGGAGAACTGACCATTTATGGTTGCACAAATCTCAAAGTACGTTGTTCTCTTCCACAAAGGACTGTGCTTTATTTTGAAATGAATTAATGTGTGATCTAGGTTTCAAACTTGCAAATCCTTGTGAGTTCTGTAAAGGTGTGAAGCTATGAGTATCATATGTTGCTATTTAAGTATTTACTTTGTATTAAAGTGCATAAGTACCTGAAATTGGGTGCTAAGGCTGAACAGTAATGTTAGAAGGAACCTACTAGTAGGGTCTTAAGTTTGTAGGCCCTGTTGGAGTTTTTCTGATGAATGGCTTAATATGGGGACTGATTGCCTTTTCTTCTTACTTTGTGAAATTCTCACTGTCTTGATTCACTAAAAGAAAGAATTTAATAAATCGTTAGTTTTCATCTTGTGTATCTGCACTCTCTTGACTTTCACTTTTGTTTTCTCTGCTTCTGAATTTATTTTGTAGTTGGTGCCATAACAAAATTATGAACCTGATATAGTCTTAAAACACTCTTATTTTGTCCCTCCAGCACTGCTTAAAAGACCTGTTCAGAAAGCGTGGTTTTACTGGAAAACCTGCAAAACCTGGATAATCTTATTTAATTCCTTATGTTTTGAGTAGCTTAATGTATTGCCTTGCTGACATTCTGCACTGCAGCAGTGGAATGAAAGGAGGTACCAACTATCTGAATAAATGTAACCCACAGGACAGGTCAGGTTGGAACTCTGAAGAGCCATTACTGGCTTCTTAAAGCTGACTGTAGTGACAGTCATGCAAAGTTGTGTCCTAGCAGAGGACAGGTACTTTCAGAGGTCCTACAAGGCTGGCTCCATCACTGGTGAAGTCGTTCTGCTGGGAAGGTAGCTTGGATTCTGGCTGGGAACATGTCCTGTGGTTGAGTGATTAGAGATGACTTGCATTCTGTCCTGGTCATGTCTCTGGTTTGCTGGGTAGCCTCGGGTAAACCATTCCCTTTTCTTGTGTCCAGTTCTGTATCTCGTGAGCAGGGTTGAGGAGTTTGGTTTCCTTTACGATGCAAAGCAAAATTACCAGTTTTTTTCAGTGAGCAGGACCAGTGCAGGAGGACACTTGGCCTGGTACTCTTGATCTTCTTGTTAAAAGTGCTGCTGAAAGGCTTAGGTGCTGTTTATTCTACCTCTTTGTGTTGCAGATCTTTTAAGTGAGCTCCAACTCAGATTAAACCTTTAAAATTTCAAATTTCTAATACACTGAAGCAGGAAGAGGGATTTTTCTGTCAATGAGATAATAATTGGTAGGAAGAAAAACCCTTAAAAGTGCATCTTTATATTTCTTCTAAAGTCAGGTTTTGAGTTTGTAATATTTTAAATTAGCCATGAAGTAGTGGCTTTGTGAAGCGTCATTCCTTTCTTTGTTGTTCACAGTACTTAAGAAAAGCTAGGATTTAGAAAATTATTTACCCTGTGTGCTTCAGCAAAGATTACTTGAAGTTGCCTAGTTTCTACATCGTGCATATTTGTAAACCTTACTCTAATATGTAAAATGCCAGTAGGTGGCAATCAAGAATATAGAGGCTGATGCCTCTGTGCTTCATAGGACGAAAAAGCTTCTTGTGCATGACAAAATACCAGCTTTTAACTGTTATTTAAGCATGCAAAACTGGAGTGCCTCGAATGAGTGGAAACTTGTGCAAAGATTGCTTTGGTCTCTTAGTCTGTAGTTAATCATATCTGTTTTCTCCATGGAACAGAGAGAGGGTAGATGTTCATAAGGAACTTGTAGCTTTGATTCCAAGTGTTTTACCTTCCAGCTTGCTTCAGCAGAACTTACACCTTTTGGGCTGTTGAGGGCAGCCCAAATGTGTGGTGGGAGTTGGAGCACGTCTTGCATTGCAGAGCTGTGTCCTCAGGCCAGCTGTGTCTGATGCAGAATCGATGTCTCTGCAGGGTTAAAGGAACCTGCATCAGTGCAGCCAGAAGAGAGATGTATGTATGTGTGACTCAATAGTGTTACTCCTTTCAGAGCTTGTTTTGCCATTGCAGGTTTCCACGATTTTGGGTTACTTTCAAAGTCACTCCACTATAATGACCTGGGAACTCACTCTGGGCACATGAAGAGTCATGAATTGAAAACAATTTCACTGTAACTGCACCTTTCCCCCCATGGGATAGGAAAAAAATTACTGTTCACTAATGAAGTTAACGGTTGATAATTTGCTGGTAATTGGATGGACAGATTTATTTTTGGTGCAGCAGGGAAGTCTTACTGCTATACATAAAATTTCCAATGAAACTGTTTGTAAGATTAAATTGCAACTGACAATGTAGCGTTTGCCTCTACCATTTACTAGCATAGTAAATGACTTTTTCCCACATCTGCCCTCAGCTTGATCTTTCCTTATGATAGGAGGCTGCCATGAAAGGGAGAAAGGTGCAAGGATTTTGCTTTATGGAGGCCTTTTTTGCAAAAGAAGTGGCTGTGGCATGAAGTCATTTGAAACATTGACTATTTTGTATTGGTATTGTTAAAACATTGTGACCTACATTGCTTGGGCACTGTGATCTGCTCCAATTAATGGATCTGTCAGCACAGATTAATTATAAAACTGACAACCACTTCTAGATATAGTGGGTGCTGGTGACCTCTAATCATGAGAGGAAGATGTTGGCTTCTGCTTTGTGTGTGTGTGTGATAATGTAATTTGTATGAATCTGCTCTGTGGAAACTGTCCTTTGGAAATGCCAAATCCCATGTACCCCATTTGAATTATTTTTACCAGATTTTAGTTTCTTACTGGAATAGAAGTCTGTAATGCCAAATTGATTTGCATCTTGGAAATTTGCTTCTAGTCCTGCATTTTGCTTTACTTCAAAAGAATCAGTGTAATCATCATTGCATTCTGTCATTAACTTCATTAGTGAATCTCTCCTGGTCTTAGGCAACTGCTTCTCAATCATTGCATGAAAAAGGCATCGAAAGTAAAGGGTATTATTTGAGCCCCCTTTATATGGGTGGTGTGGTGTGGTGGCAGAGAGCAGACTGCTTTATAACCGACAAAAATAAGGTTTCTAGTTCCCGTGCAGCCTCTTCTTGATTCCACTCATCTTCCTAGATCTGCTTTCAATTATCTTGGTTTCTTCCCTGTGTTTCCAGAGAGAAGATTGAGGTAGGTATTTCAGATGGCAGTTTGATTTACAAGTTGCCTACCTGTATGTGGATAGTTTCTAAGCTTTGCTAGACAGAGCCAAGAAAGAGGCAAGCTGTCTGCTTTAGTAACTCTTCTGAGTGGGAAGAGAGTAGGCAACTTTACTGTGATTTTCAGGTTGACTCCTCTGCCTTTATTCCTCTGGAATGCCTCCCTCTATATTAGCTACTCAAGAGAAAACAGGAGAAGTTAAGATTGTTTTGCCAGTATACATTAGTTTGAACACATGCAAGTTAAATACCATCTGCCAGTGTGTTGCTCGGCCTCCCAAAATGTTCCAGTAAACTGTAGTGTCTCAGATTTCATAGCTCTCATCAACTGAAACGATTTACTTTTGCTAGAAAACTTGCCCTACTCTGCATCCACTTCTCTTGTGTTAGACAAAGGTTCAGGAAATAACAGACCTTCAAAACCAGGCCGAGACTTCTCTAAAGGCCCAGGCAGCAGGCAGTCATGGGAAAGGAATAGGGTAAGAACATGACATTAATGTCATGTCACTTAACTGTGGAATGTTTCTGTATGGGAGAGGAATGTTTGTACTGACATGTTCCCTTTTGACGGCTGATCTTTAATATTTCATGAAACCAAACTAGTTCAGAAACATAAAGAAGCCTTTTACTAAAGTGATTTTCTAGAGCAGACTTGGCATAATACACATAGGCTAAGTCTAGCCAGAAAACTGTCAAGCTTCTTCCTCCATTTTCCCTTCTCTAATAAGCTGAGACACATTGCTCTTATGCTTCAAGGCATCCCAGGAAGCTGGAGATCCCATGCTTCTGAACTGGTACAACTACGGACATTTTCTCTAGGATTTATCTACCGAGTCTTTCAACTGGTCTAGAAAAAAATTTCCTGTGCTTCAGTGCACAGTGGAGAAATTGTCCAAAACTGTTTAGAAGTATTTGTGCACTAAAATATTTTATTTAAATATTTGGACAGGACTGAAATTGTGCAATGATCTAATACGAAGCATGAGTATATTGTAGGCAACTTTTATTCTCCACAGTAGGTAACATAAACCATTTTCTGTGGAATGTCTGTTTTATCTTCCTTTTAAGAAAATTTTCCTAATTCATGTAGGTGCTGGGCACAAACTACATTTATTTTTTCTCAGTAATGAGGGAGCAAGTTTTTAGGTGTATGATGAGTGTTACCTTGTGGACACTTTCTCTTTGACACCTTCACTGCCTTTTCAGCTTCCTTGTAATCCAGATGTTGCAGTTTCCTTATGCTTGAACTTATGGACTGCTGAGACTTCACCATATGAAAACTTTTGTCTCATATGTTACTCACCATAACTAAAGCTATACATACCAACACCTTAGAAATGGGTATGAAAATCTGATCCTCTTGTATATGGACTCAGAATGGCAATGTTCAAAAAACACATAAAGCTTCATGGATCCAGATAAAGCAGAAATCCTGATCCATTTTTACCTTACCCTATAATCCCAAAGAGTCCAGATTTCTCATTTTTGATACCCGCCCCCAAGACTTGTCTTGCATGTCAGCATGCATTACAGATTTTTACACTGTACTAAGTACAACATCCCCCCCAGCAAGAAACTCTGACTGCAGCTTTCCACTGTGGGTGGGATTAACCACAAATGATAATTGCAGCGCTGTTAAAGCAAACTGAAAAGATTTGTTGAACCAAAGTGGTGATGGAGACAGAGCAAAACTTGAACAAGGAGGGCATGGGCAGAATATGTTCTTAAATTTACTACTATCCCCCCCTTATCCTCCTCCTTTATACAGGAATGAGTATGGACCATGGAGCTGAAGGTCAAGTTAACATCCACGATGGCAATGGTAATGCGGAGAAAGGTGTTGACTTTGCAGGGGCCAGTTAATCCTGTTTCTTCTGCTTTGTCAGGATTTTTCATTGATTGCCTGTAGAACTGAGCAAGGCTTTTTGCTGCATCCTGTAAAGAAAGGCTGGGTGCTTTGCCTTTTTAACAGCACAACACAAACTGGTTGAAAGGAGTTGCATGTTCTGCAACTGAAATTGGTCTTAGTGGTTTGGATGTGTATGTTTCTTTCTTTTGGGAGAAAATTTTGCCTTTCCAGTTCCATGTCTGTCTTTAGAGCTGCTTAAACTGCAGTTTTCACTCCGTTTTTATAAAGTACTGCTGGAACATGCAGCATCTCTGTTGGGCAGGGAGATGCTGCCTCCTGCAGACCCAGATAGATTTGATCCTTCTTATAGTCCTGAAATCCCCAAATATGTATCCTGTTGATAACAGTTACATTTTTCATTCTATCTCCCAAATAATTGCTTATTTCTCAGTGTACAAAATTACTCTTGATCCTCCAGGCTCTTTGTAACAGTTACGTTGTTGAAATTATTACTGTCATCTGACACCAACTCTACAACTTTTAATAAAGACACATAGGGTTCCCCCCACTGCCCTTAAACTGGCAATGAGCCAGAGTATATTTTCTAGATGTGAACATATATGCGCTTTCTGAGGTGTTTAGCTTATTGTGGTATGCAGGAAACTGCAAAGTGGCCCCAGCAGTACCTGCTGTGTTTTGGAGCCATCCTTTACTAGCTGACTCTGTAACTGGGGCAGGTCCACCAAGCTTTTGCTGGCATGCACCTAGTGAGGAAACCAGTAGCAGAAGAGTGAAGGATATTCTGTTCCTCTGCTCCTGCAGGACTAGAAGGCTGCACAGGAAGATAGCTTCAGGAATATCAGGAAAGAAAAACTGCTCTTGCAGTGAGGGAGGAGGTGGTCTCCTGCTACCCCTTCCCTGGAGACTTGCAGGACAGTATTTACTTTGCAAGGAGTACGGGAGCCTTAGAGATGGCAGTGTTCTGTATTAGGACATGCTGCAGATTGCTTACGCCTGATGCAGTGTGCTGTATGAGGACCTGGCGTGTTCTTTTAAGGCAGGATGCTTCAGCTAAAACTGCTTGAGTGGAGGGTCAGAGCAGACTGTATTTCTATTTTGCAACTTAGGGCAGGATGTATTTGGTAATATGTTTTAGTATTTCTGGACAAATGAAAGTCAACAAATCCAAGTTTAACTGCAGCCAAGTTCTCCCCTTAGTTCCTGTTTAAATACATAAGTAATGGTCACTCAGGGCATTTTACTGCTGACTTTAACATAAAGGGTTCCAAAGCTCCTTAGGCTATCAGCATCAGTCAAGAGGTGATGGAGTTCACAGCATTTTCTTGTGCTATTCAGGAAAATTCACTGGAAATGAGAGGATGAATCTGGATAAACTTTCAAAATGTATCTGGAAATATCCAACTCTTTATCACATGGCTGAAATCTCAGAACCCTTTGTCCATGCCGTATTCATATAATAGATGTTAAAGGGAAGTAGAAGAATTGTATTAAGTAGCTTCAAGAACAAGACCATCTTCGTTTTCACGTAATTGTTCTGAGATTTTAGTGTAATAGGACTAGAGGAAAATCTGCCACAAGTGATGGATGGAAGGGGACCTCCTGTTCTTATTTTGCCTTTGCAAGGGGTTCCTGCCTCTTGAAATGCCCAATCCTGTTGAATTCTGCTGTGATTTCAGATAACTTCGGTCTTAGTGACAAGTAGCAGACCCTAAATAGTCATGTGTTCTTGTATCAGTGTTTCATCTGTAACTCCCTGTAGTTAAACAAAATACTTGTAGAGCGATCTTTAAAGCAGACACTGTGAAAAGGTAAATCTCTTCATTATGCCTGAAAGTAAGGGACCAAATATTTCCTCCAAGCTGAGAATGACTGCATATTATTCTTTTCCACTGCTCTAGATACAAGTCTTATAGTCCTGACTGCCTACATGGTGTTCTGCTCCTGTTTTGTGCCTTCCTCCTCTGTAGGAAGCATTACTTCTTAATCTGCAGCCCTGTCAGTTTGTCAAGAGATGGGAAGTCCTGATGGAGATGGGTCTTGACAGTAAGGAGCAACTGAGTGTGAGGAGAATGAGGAGACCACAAGAACACAGGAGACACAGGACTTTTAGTAACCTCATTTAGGTTTCTGCTGGCAGACACAGGACAGAGCTGGATTTCCTGAACAGGAGCACATTAAGGAATTACTTAGTACCCTTAGCTATGGACTATTGCAGTAAAAACTAATTTCATTACATCTGAAGTGAACAGAAAGCTGTGTTCTCTGGCCAAAATGTACATACTTTTTATTAAAAAACAAACCCCGAAACAGAACAAAACACCCAACCCCTCCTTCCAAAAACCCAGGTAACACCCCCAAAAGACCACTTTTCCCTCAAAAAAACCCCCTAGGAACTAAAAATTAATTAAGGATCCTACTCTTCATGACCGCTTATGTAAATATTCTCATCATAAGCTTTGTATCTAGCCATTTAGTTAACAGAATACATGAATGATTCATGGTAGCCCTATACATAATGCATAATTAAATCACAGACTGATGGAGTGGAATTTATTAATTGTGAAGACACATGTGTTACCATGATACTAATTTATTTCTTTCAATTTTATTGGCATATTGCTCGCTCATCTGTGATTGCCTGCTTTGTTGCATTACCCGAGAACAGTAACATGTTGTTAAAACAAATTATCTGGATGTTTGGATAGGCTGTTTGTTCACTGATGGGAACAATATGTATTTAGCAAAAAGATTTAATGTAAATTATTATACATGGGGTATTATCTTAGCACAGAACCATCACACCAAAGCTGCTCTGATGAGCCATATTAATTTCTGATATGAGTAAAAAAAAAATGTTAGAAAAATAACTGCAGGGACTCTGGCATGAAGAAAAAGTGGAAGTTCAGAGGAAATTATCTTGGCAAAATTACATGGTAACTTTTTATATTTTTTAATGAATCCTTGGAATATTAGATTATAAAATTTAACAGGTATTTTAGCTCATTCTTAGAATTTGTGTGCCTGCCTCAGGCTTTTGTCTATGATTCCTGTCATGTCTTGATGGGATCTTTGGAAAGATATTGTTGTTTGTGCTAAGTATGGATTTCATGTCTTATGAATGGAATTTGATTCCTAGCGTGGATATAGTGTGGTATTTTTTTGAATGCTAGTATTTAAATGAAAATTAGGGAAATTGTTTTAAGGAGACTTTACACACCTTCCTTTTCTGTATCCCTGTACATTTGCCAGATCAACTGGAAATTCAAGTTATGGCATTGAAAACTCCAGCAACTGTTTTGCTATGAATTTGATGAAAGGAGTCAAGTGTCTCACTTGGAAAAGAGGCCGTATTTTTATATACTTCACTTTTTTAGCCTTTTTGTTAGTCAGATGATTACAGTGCTGAAAGGCAAGGGCTTGTTCTCTTGAAAAACTGTGAGGGTCCAAGGCACAGTAACAAGTGGAAATGAAAAATGTAAACTCTCTTAGGAAGATTTGAGTAGAACAGATGTGTAGTTGTCTTCAGAAAATATTGGTTAAATAGGTACTTAGTGGAATATCTCAGGTATGCCTGAGCCCTTAAATCAAGCTGCTGTCAGGCGCAATCTGCAACGAACCCAAGTGATTGTAATTCCACTGCTGTGTGGGGAGAGCAGCAGTGTCTGTAGAAAATTCTGTATCTTTGTAGCCAGAAGCTGATATTAGGCTAAATACCATTAATTACCTTATTTCTTTTGCCATCTAAGCCAGGAAATAAAGCCAGAAGGGACACTTAGCTCACCTCATTTTACCTGTTGTGCATCCCAGGCTGTTATTTTGTATTTCTGCTATGCTGGCCAGTAGCAAGGGTGGAGTATGAATCAGTGGAGGATCTTCTAACTCTGGCATCCCTTGATCACTTTCGGTGTTGTCCTATCTGCTGCTGCTGTACCGGGCTTAGAAAATATGTCTTGCTTTTGTGCAGATGACTCAGGTTGGGTCATCTTTTAAAATCACTTCAAATTGTTGGTCCTGAACTTGCTTCAGTGCAAAAGGTATTTCAGTGCTTGATTCTTCTGGAACATGGATGGTGACTCTTCTGCAGAGCAGGATTTCCTCCACTGGATACACACAACCCGGTTTGCACTGCAAGGAGGGTGGAATAGAGCTTGCTGGTTAATGCAGGAAGCCCTCCCTCTGTTTTGCTGTAAGATTAGCTGCCTTCTTCCGCATAAAATGATGCTGGAAGATACTGACGGGAAAAAATGGATCTGGAAAAAAAAAATCATAATACATAATCATGCAACATTTTGAAGTTTTTTGTGATTGTGGAGGGAAAGGAAGTTGGGGTGTTTTGTTTGGTTTAGCCAACTGCCAGGACCTCAGCATGCTATGTGCTGTACTGACACATGTTAAGAATGAGTTCTTGCTCAAAAAGTTTGCTATATGGTGAGATAAGCAAAAGCAAGATGTGGTAAGTACTATCACTGCACTTCAGAGACAGAGAAATTGAGTTGACAGATACAGAAGTAATTGAGGCCCTGGCTTTAAAAAGGTTAAATGACTGACAGGGTCCCTCCAGGAATTAAACTGCAGAGCTGAGAAATGGATCCAGGTTCTAGTGTGAGCTCTTGCCCATAAAACTGAAGGCAGAATGTATAAGCTGAAAAAGAGACAAGAATTGCAGAAACCCACTTCTCAATACTGTCCTCTTTAATTTTAAATATACATGTAGCTTAAGAAAATTATATAATGCAACTATTGTTTCTTGACATATCACAGTTGTTCTAATTCTGACTCTGACTTGTGTGACTTGAAACCAGATTGTGTCAGCAAGGATACTGGTAAAATTTCAGCTTGTTACAAAGTAGTTTATGCGTAAGATTTCCATACACGATTTTTTAACAGCTGCCTTTTTATGAGTAAGCTGATTTCTGGTTTGCCCGAACTTCAGAACAAGACCATTTTGAGGTTTATCAGCATGCACCTCATCAATAGTACTGCAAGGAGTAGCTCTCACTGTACTGAATCTGTATCCATCAGATAAAACATAGTATCTGTAGTATATTAGTCATCTTGAACAACAGAGGAAAAGTTACTATTGCAGAACTATCAGAAGATAAATATTTTCTGCTTTGAAATTAATCAAGTAGTTTTCTCTCAAGCCTTATCTTTTGCCTTTTGCTCTTCTTGCAGGGGTATCATTGGTCTCGCTGTATCTTATTCATGACAAGCTACACTTGAATTAACTTACAGAGTTTAATTTCTCCCCACACCCCTGCCCAGGGCTAAGGACCAGATCCTTGACCCCTGCAAGCAGGTCTTGTTCCCGTCGAAGTGTGTGTCTGCTCTATTAAATGTGCACTTCAACATTTTCAGGAAACTACTTATTTTAGAAATGCTGAGCTGAAACGTTGAGCTGTTAAACTTGAGGCTTTTTCCAGCATCATGTTGCCAGGTTTCCTGATCAGGTAAATCAAAATAATGGTGTTCTTAGCTGAGATACTGAGGGAACTTCTCAGCTGAAGACAGCTGGATGCTGAAATAGAATACTCAGGAAGATTGTAGAAACTCTGCCAGTGGAGGTTTTCTGGATTGGGTTTGTTTTTTAAATTAATTTTAAATTTTTTTCTTTAACAGTCTTTTACACAAAAGGCCCTGTAGCAAGAGGACATGTAGGTGTAAATGCTCTGCTCTGGGAGCATCCTGAGGTCATTTGCAATGTTTTTACCTGAGACAGTGCAGGCTGTTTATGTAGTGACTTTTCTCCTCAAACCTATGAAATTTTGGGCTGGTTGGCTTCTGCCCTTGCGTGCTTTATAAAGTTGATGGGTTTTGGAGAAGGTTCTAAAAGCAGTTTAGGACTCTATTGTCAGAACATGTAGCCTTAGAGGGGAGCATGGTGAGAAAGGAAAATATCACCTGATCTTAAAGACTTGGCATGAGAAGCACCAGAGCAGAAATGGGGCCATTAGAAATAAATTCTGAGGAACAAGTTAAATATACTTTTACCTTCCAGTCACAGCAATGTGAATATTTGAGTACTGTTTCTGTGTGAGCTAGAAACCACTGAATTTTCAGTGGCTTCAGCTAGAAACCACTGAAAGGGACCAAGTGAGGAAGAACCAGCTAAGTCTTCAGTCGATGCCAGCTTCCAGCACACCATCTGCAGAAAGAAAGCTGTGGGACCTTCTTGGGTTCAGACCTGGGCCTGTCTGACTTTTAGTCTGTGTGTAGCTTCCTTGAAGTGCACAGGGTGATACTATAGTAAAGACGTATGATCAGTGGTGTCCTCTCCTGAATGAGACTTGGAAATGTTCCAGCTGTTTGCCTACAAATCTGGTGAGTTATTTCTATATTGTAACAGGTTAAGGAATATTGATGTGCTGAGCAGTAGTACTTGGGTCACTGAAATGTAGCATGATGTCCTCTCATGCTGGATATGATACTACCTATAGATGTGGAAAGGACTTTGCCCCATCCACAGTTACCTTTAAATCCAAATGGCTATATTAAGGACACTGGCCTAGAGGGTGAGCTTTTATCATGACCTTACTCTATTTGTTCTGCTTACCCTATGGTTGGACTGAGATCTCTGTTCCAAAGATCTGTGAGTGTGGGCCTGTTGGTGTTATCCCTGCTTTTTTGAGGACCTGATTTCTAGATGATATTTCTAAATAATTCCAGAGGGTCATAAAACAATTTAAATAAACCTGAATTTATGGTTCTTTCTAACCTCTTTCTTGAGATGGGACCTAAAAGTCTGATGTGAACCTCATCCAAAATGGTTGACTGTAGTTTATCTTTTATGTAGTTAGCCACAGCAGCTCGTGGAGATATGTGAATGCAACACATCTTTAATAAATGAGAAGGTACTTGTTTTGACTAGTAGTACAGGATATGGTTTAGCCTGAGGCAAACCTACAGGCTATAGATATTTCAGCTGGCCATGTACAGTTTTTGCTCTAACTTGAAGCTGTGCAAAGAACAGGTCATAGTCTTTAAATAGATATTTGAGTACAGGGCTGAAATGGGTGCTAAAAGGAAAGAACCTAGGCAATGTGTTATATTCATAATAGTTGATTAAATCACTGAGAGGAGAAAGAGGTGGTCGTCCACCATATCTTTAGCATCTATAAAGAAACGAGTTGAATAACAGTTTTTAGAGGCAAGATGTCATGCCAGACTACTTAATTGCAAAGTTATTTGAAGATGCATAAAACCCAGCCTCAGATGCCACAGCAATGGAAATACTATTACAGGAGGTAGAGTAATAGAAGGAGACTGATGAAAATATGGGGTGATTAAAGCAGATGATGTAGATTTGATAAACGAACACTGTTGAAGCTAGGTGTTGCAGTTATTGAGAAGGACTAATATCAGCAATTTTTAGCCTCACCCAAAGTGAACTCCCAGCAGGATCTCCAGCTGGAGTTCCAGGATTTCTCCCCTGGAACTAAAGAGGAATTGTTGAATGAGAGAGGGAGAAGAGGGACCAACTTATGTTTTAAAAGCAGACAGGAGGAAGAAAAAAAGGAATAAGACAGCAAATTAGAACACATTTACTTTTCTTTCTCCTTCTGCGCCGTACAGACAGGATTGGATTTTGTTTTGATTTGTTCTTGTTTTTTTCTTTTTCCATCTCTATAGTATCACTTAAAGGATGATGAAGATCATATGACATGGCATCTTTTAATATGGAACTGTAATGAAACTGCTGGATAACCCTAAGTTTTCTAAGGGGAAGAGATCTGATTAGAGAGACCCTTAATGTTCTATGTAGTTTGCGTTTTTGTATAATGCAAAGTAATGGAATGCCTTTTTAAAAACAACCAATGTATATAGCTGCAGTGAACATTTCAACAAATGTAGAGAATTGGACGTTTATTGCATGGGCTTGTGAGCAATTGTACATAGTTTTCTGTGGTTCAGACAGTTAACATGTTTTTTCATGTTAATAAGAATTAGTGTAAGGTTTGAAACTTCCTGTTTGTAGACTAGGTGATTTTTTTTTTCCTGGGCTATATAGTTTGCAATATACTGCACTCATTCCTATCTCACTGTCCCTGTATTTTAGGATTGCCAATGTTGGCTCATTTATCATCCTGACACCCACCATCAGTCCTGCCATATAACCTGTAAAAGAGGACATTGCTAATGCATTTGCAGTATTACATCTTGTGGGGTGGAGCACACAGAGGTGAGAGGCTGAGTGCTGGTGCCCATCTCTGGGTAAGTTTGTGGGGTCTCAGCCACACATCCTGCCTCCCACAGGGAGAGGGAGGTTTGGCAGTCAGCATGGAACTGGGTAGCAAGGCAAGCAAATAGTATCTGGACAGCACTAACCATTTCCAGACTAGTGCGAAAATTTAAATTAGGCTTAGATTTAGTAGTTACTGAAACTTAACACCTCTTGATGACTGTTTCACTCAGTGTTGAGAGCTTGGTATCTCTGGTGCAAATACCCACAACTTTCAGCCTTTTAGGTAGCCAAATGCTACCTTTTGGTTTTTGGAAGGGGAAGGAGTGAGTGGGTGGGAGACATGTAACATGATCTTTCTTTCACCGTGATCTTGTAGCCCAAGGTTGGGTGTAGGATTGCATAAACTTATTTCGGAGGTGCAGATAGCCTAGGGAATGCTCTGGAGAGAAGCTTTTTACACAGGTGTTTTCACACATATAGAGTAACTCTTACCCAACTGTATGTGTTACCTGAGAAAATATATATGGGCAGGCACAATGACTCATAAAAGTATCTTATAAAAGTCCTCTGTGTATGTCCATGTTATGTTTACACAATATGAAATTTAGTGGCAGTACTGGTTTATTGGATTTTCAGCCCCATGTCACTTATTCTGCTACAGTCATGATTCAGTGCTGCCTTAGCTGTAGTTTCGTGTTCAGCTGTAGGGCCACTTGAGCTGGATTGATAGACTCAGCTGAGAAACACTGACTTGGGGTCCAGGGAAGGGCTGACAGCTGAGCTGGATCAGCTTCCTTTCCAGGCTGCTGAATGGACAGTGGTTAAATCAGTTGGCTCAGAAAAGAAAAAAGCTTAATCCAGGTAAATAACTTTGTTTGAAATTGTTTAAGGAAATGATTTCACAAGCAATTATGCTAGCAGACCTGAGAGAACATATCTGTGAGGGCAGGTATGGGCTGGTGACAAATAGCTGGGATGACCTGGAAGTGACAAACTCTGAACAGGACATCTGACTGCTTTATTGCAGGGAGAGAGGAGAACAGCTTAAGGGACAGAAAATCCAAAGGTGCTTTATGGAAAACTTTGTGTTTGCAGGGAAGTTTCCTGGAATGTGAGATGCTATCGTCTACTTGAAATTCGGGATCAAATCTGTTGCATCTCTGAGCAGTATTGATTTACCAAGTGGACTGTATCTCCCTTTGGGATTTCTTCCCCAATTTAGGCTTCAGTTGGTGTAATCTCAGAAGAAAAGCCTTGCTTCCCCTTATAAACTGTTCTCACAAGATGTCTTGTAAATTTTTCCCTTTGTTCCTTTGAAATGACTGGGCTTTGACCTTAGCTTTCCTAATGTTATTTAGCCCACATGGAATATCTATAAAAATAAGAGCTGCAAACTCTATTAAGAAAAGCACACATGACCTCCGCTTGTAATAACAGAATGCAATTAATGTCAGACTTGTTTTGATGATAAATTGGGGGGTAATAAATGGATTTTGCTTTTTTAAACACACAAGTATGAAGGGAAAAGAGAAAATGAGCTTTAAACTACTTAGTGAAATTTTAAAAGATCTCTTCTTCCCCTGAATCAATCAATACAACTGAATTTTTAGCAGACTTGCACATTCTAAACAAAAAACCTCCAACAAATAAACAACAACAAAAAAAGGGTTTCTATAGGCAATTTTAAATGAAGGGCTGTAATTCAGAATTGGGATGTTCTTGTGTTACAAACTAGGGAAAAGTTCCACTTGTGAAGCTGCTTGGTAACTGTAGCTGTTGCAGCAGATCCATGGGGACATGAAGACTGTGTTGGTTCAGAGGTCTTCAGAGGCACATTGAAAACGTTTGCACCCACCTTCTAGCATTTAAATATCATGGCTTCTCCTCTATGTTTATCCACAAAGGTGCTGTCAGCTACTAGGTCAGAAAGCCTTGCTCTTCAGCTTAAGCTGCAGGTGCTCATATTTTCAAAAGGAAATAGCTCTGTTTCAGCTGACTTACGTTATTTGTTAATAAAGTGTTTCAGAGGATCAGGATGACTTAGGTGAGTTTAAAACCTCCAACACAAGTTTGGCAAAGAGCCAGGTGAAAGATGCCCAAGGGAAAATGGAGTGCCAGGGCCACAACTGCAAAAGAATGCAATCGCCTAGGTTAACTGACTGGATTTAAGTGCCTTTCCTTCACTGACCCCCTCCTTTATCTCATGCTTCAAGTCTGTGTAGGAAAGCCTTCCTTATGAAATTTGATTGCTTTGTTACTTAAAACTGGAGAGCAGTTTGGGGGGTTTTCATCTCTAATAGCCAAATATTAATAATTCCCTGCTCTAGTAAGTACTTGCCCTTTCCTGTCTCATGACTGGGAGACCATAGAGAATAACTCTCTGGTGTAAGTCACCAGAGGTTCTTTTAAGGGCTCTGCATTCTCTCATCCAAGGGGCAGATGGCACTGGAATGCGTTTGGAGCAGGTGGTTGCCTAGAGCAGAGAAATGCTCACTGACTGTGGTGCACAAGCCTCTGAGCTGGGAACACCATTCATTTCCTAGTTTGCTTAGGGCAGCTAATTCCTAGAACTAGTTTGCCAACAGTTAAAAGAAGCAGGGGGAACATTTAGTTTCTGTATGCAGTTTTTAGCATAGCAACTTAATTTCAAAAGAACTCTGGTAAAGCAAAGAGGAGACCACAAAGAGAAAGGCAGATTACTTGTGCACCAGCTGTGTAGATGATAGATGGAGTAATTTGTCTTTTTCTCTTCTTTCAAAAAGCCCCCCCAAAACAAACCAAAACAAAACCCCTCCCAGCCCTCCCACCAACTTAAAAATGATGTTGTACTAATCTGCAGCTTTGTGAATTACTGTTTAGAGGGATGTGTATCTTGAAAGGAAACATAGAGTACTATGGAGAACTGCTGCAGCTATCATGGAGCAGTTTTGTTTGTATGATAGAATTTGACAATATACTTTGCCTGCTGACAGGAGGGAATCCCTGGGTGTATTTTTGTACCCAGGATTTTCTCTAGGGACAAGATCTTGGTCTGTAACATTGCTCATCCGGAAGCTGGCATCAAAAGCCATATGATATGGCCCAGTGTCAGTGTCTCTTCTCTTGCCAGAGCACTGAACTCGCTGAACACTATGAGAAGGTGTGCTGGGTTTGTGTGGCAAGGTTTTGATAGTGCATATCAGGGGCTACAGGGCTGGCTTCTGTTAGAAGGTGTTATAAACTTCCTCTGTGTCTGATGGATCCAATGCCAGCTGGCTCCAAGATGGATCTGCCGCTGGCCAAGGCTGAGCCCATCAGAGATGGTGGTAGCACCTCTGGGATAAGGTAGTTAAGAAGAAGGAAAAATTGCTGTGCAGCAGCATTTGCAGCCAGTGAGCGGAGTGAGGCGATGTGAGAGGAACAACTCTGTAGACATCAGGGTCCGTGCACAAGGAGGGGCAGGAGGTGCTCCAGCTACGGGGGCAGAGATTCCCCTGCAGCCCCAGATGGAGACCATGGTGAGGCAGCTCTCCCCCCACAGCCCGTGGAGGTCCATGGTGGAGCAGACATCGACCCGCAGCCGGTGGAGAACCCCGCACTGGAGCAGCTGGATGTGCCCAAAGGAGGCTGTGGCCCCGAGGGAAGCCTGTGCTGGAGCAGGCCCCTGGCAGGGCCTGTGGGCCCGTGGGGAGGAGCCCATGCTGAAGCAGATTTGCTGGCAGGACTCGTGACCCCACAGGAACCCCTCTGATCCTGAAGGACTGCACTCTGTGGAAGGGACCCACGCTGGAGCAGTTCATGACCTGCAGCCCGTGGGAAGGATTCACACTGGAGAAGTTTGTAGAGGACAGTCTCAAGCGAGAGGAACCCCAGGCTGGAGCAGGGGAAGAGTGTGAGGAGTCCTCCCCATGAGGGGGAAGGAGCAGCAGAGGTGATGTGTGATGCACTGACTGCAACCCCCATTCCTGTTTCCTTGTGCTGCTGGGAGGAAGGGTGTGGAGGTTGTTTGTGTGTAGAGAAATTGGGAGTAAAATTAAACCTGAGAAGAAGGAGGAGGTGTGAAGGTACTTTTAAGTTTATTGACTTTTCATTATCCCACTCTAATTTGATTGGCAATAAGTTAAACTAATTATTTGACAAATTGAGTCTGTCTTGCCAGTGACAGTAATGGTTGAGTGATCTCTCCCTTTCTTTATCTTCACCCTTTTGTTATACTTTCTCTCCTCTGTCCTGCTGAAGAGGGGTAGCGATACAGCAGCTTTGGCTGGATGCCAAAGGTCAACCAGCTGACCAAGGTCAACCCACCACAGAAAGTGACATTTTTTCCATATTATTCCTGTGAAAGTTTGATGGCGAAATGCAGTGGATATGCTGGATGACAGTAATTTCCCTCTCAGACTACTGCTGAGGTTATTTTTTTGTATTTATGCCAACCTCAGTGAAGAAAGAAACGGCTTTGACTTTTTTCTGGATTTGGAAGTTATTTTCAACCCTGTAATGAGGTCCAAAATCACATGAAAAAAGAGCAGAGAGACACCAACTTGATTAGTGTTTAAAAGAAACCAAAGTATGGGAGGTTATCAAAGAAAGGAAGACTTCTCTTTCTGTGTGATGAACTTGAAGCAGGTGACAGTGTTTCGGAACATGGCACTTCATTTTATTTTAGATCACTGCTGCCACCATGTGGAATAATTTCCTCTAACTCTTCACGAGGTCTTAACCTTGCACTTGCCTTCAATCACCTGTTAGCTCATGGAAGGGCAATGGACTAGATTTTTAAATTGTCCTAATAATAAGAAAAAGCTGTTCACAGCGCATCAGAGTCGTTGGCCTATGGTAATGTCATTGATACCTAATGTGCTGCTTGTCTGGGCATCTAAGCAGTCACATGGTACAAAGAGGGTTGGGGAGAATGCCTACTCTGTGCATGACAGAATTTGGAACAAAAGGGAAAGAATTGGGTTCATCAGTAATGACACATGAGCCTTAAGGAGAAGTAGCAGCAATTTGCTGAGTTTAACATGAGGAACGTGCACATATAAAATAATGTACTTGGCTTAATGTAGCTGCTTCGGTCGCTTCTCTTTGACTAGTTACTGTAGGTGACTTGTAATCTTTGCATCCCCCTTTTGCTTTGTAAAGAGCCCTTTATCAATAAGGTGGCCACTTTATCAGGTCAACAGCTGCTAAAAGCTTCCTTGCCTCATGTGTGTAATAATGGAGGGCAGCATCTGCACAGAGAAGTGTGGTGTGGCACTTAGGAGGAAGGATTGGTTTATCCTTAAGACTGCTTGGTTGGTTAGCTGACTGATTATGAGTGTGAGGGGGTTCCTTCAGTAGACAGTGACACTCCTGCCGTTTCACACAGCCTGTGTCACTGTGTTTCCAGGAAGGTGATTCACAGACTTGTGGATCAAAGGGGGTATCATCAATGCCATCAATATACTGTAGCTGGCAGCATTGAAATTGAATTTCTGTTTTCGTAAAATATATTTTAGCTGGCAACCAGACAGTGTTGTTTCCTTTTTGTGAAAGTAGTCTGCAATGATGTCTAAATACACATTTCCAGGCAGGAGCTTCTCAATAACAGTTTTGGAAAAAGCTCATTTTCTCTTGAATTTGAAATTGAACATGCCAGTGATACTGAGCAGTTCAGCCATCTGAAACAGTAATTTATCAGCCTGCTCACAAGGGTGTGTTACCTGAGTATTTCCTTTGTGAGAAATCTTGGCTTCACAAGACTATGAAATAATAGTGAGGTGGAGAAGTTCTAGGTCTTTTTGTGTGGCTTTTTTTTCTCCCTCTGGTGCTCCCTAACATCAGTTGCTTGGCAAATGATGGTCATCACATGTATACTGCACCTCATTCAGATATATTCCTGAAATGCACTTCTGCACTTGTGTTACCCACTAAATTTACTGGGTGCTGGCTTCAACAAAAACGTGGAGAAGGCCTTTAATTTCCTCAGCTGACAAAATTGTAATGCGCTGTTTTGAAACTGCTGGCTTGCAACATGTTTTGCCTGCAAGTCCCTTTCTTCTCTTGTGCTCTTAGTAAAAATTTTGTTCTGGAGAAAGGTGCTCAAGACTAAAATCCTCTCTAGGCAAAGAACAGATCCAAATGATCCAAATACTTGATAATACTTCAGACCATCCCTGGAAAGAAGTAGAATGTAATTTCATTTCCAGTTCTGATTCTGGACTTTGGGCCGTGGAGATAGTGCTGTTTTGTTGTGGATGCTCATGCATCAGGATCTAGAAAGTCAGTGCAGTGAAAACACTCTGTGGATGTATCTAGCTGACAAATAAGTTTGCTGTTCCTGAGGGTAACTATAAAGTTCTGAAAAAACATTTTTTCTTCTCTCATTGGTTGTAAAATTAAAGATGGCATGAAAAGTCAGGAACATATCATTTTAGCGATGTCAAAATGCTTTTATCTTGGAACACTTATCATCATGTAAGATTACTATATGCCGATATTTTAATAAAATGTAATACAAAATTAAAAGACAGGATGAAATACAGCCTAACAGGCAAACCTAAGAAGTTAAATTAAATATTCCATCATAGAAATCAATATTTCAGAAGGTTTTGTTGTTGACAAAATTGCATTTGTTATCTGAAAAGCCATTTCCCTGTCTAGTTGAAATCTTCTTTTAACAGGGTCTGGTTGTGAATTGCTGAATTTTTTGTTCAAGAATGTGGATGCATTTCAAGGAAAGCATTGAAAAGCCACTTAGATGACGATGAATCTTCATCAGTAATGTAGTGAATTTGATTTGGTATACTGACGTAGAAAAGAATTGCTTTGTGTCCAGCATCAAATTTCTATCTTAAATATTCTTCAGGTCATGTTGTATTTATCAGCAGGACAGATAAGTATAACCTTCTTCAGGCTATAGTTTGAGTATGATTGTTTCACATTTGATAGATTTGCTTAAGCAGTGGTCAAACCACAACAGTGGAAGAAGCAGGGATTCCCCTGCTTGCAAGACAAGAAGTCACAGAATTACAGCACTAGACTGAGGCTTGTCAGTTATGGTCTTCAGGCAAGCTTGTCTCTGGATTGAAGTCTTCTTTCTACTTTGATCCTTGTGCACAACCTCTAGGGTTTTTTCATGCTGCTTGCTATAAAAAAAAGCCCTACTAATGGGAATTTAAGATTCTTTTCTTCTTGATTTAAAAACCATAATGCATCTTTTTTTAATGTAGTGAATTAACTAAGTTGCTCTGAAATATCATGAGTAACTTAAATTTCAGATATGTCAGAATTCAAATTGCTTCGTAAACTAAAAGCAGAACAGAATTTAATAAAGGACAGTTACTGTTAGTAATTGATGCAACTGCAGGTTTTAGATAGTGAACAGTTTTTCTGGCTCCTACAATTAATATTGCAAATTCCTTCCTTTTATTTGAGAGTGGGTCCTACTTTATTCAGCTTGGAAACAATCAGTTAAATGTCTTTGAGAATTTAGAAGACCAGATGTGGAAAACAGGCGAGGAATCTTTTGCATTACCTATTCCCCACTCCCCACTTGTTTCATGTTTGAAAATTCTTGCCAGTTTTTAAGGGTCCCAGAGGAGTCATGTCAACGTTTAAAACTCCAAGTACATGTAAAAGGTGTGTGAAGAAGGATATAATATAAAAATAGTACCAGGTTCTGCTAGTGGTTTCTCATAATGTTTTCTGATGAATCAGTCAGGAATTTGGCACTTTGGAAAACACAAAAGTTGTCAAATCAAAAGTTACTTTTCCATCTAGTGTGGATTGTGGGTTCCTGAGTTTCTCCAGAATCAACGTGTGTCATGTTTGGAGCCCTGTCTAGGTCACTGTTTTTTGCTTAAGGGATAACATTTCAAAGTCAGTACAGGGGACTTGCACATCCAGCTTCCAATTCCTTCTATTATTTTGGAAATCCTCTGCCAATGTTCTTTGAAATTTTCATTTGTTTTCTCTGCTTATTCTCTTCACTTTAACATGGTGTGGTTTCTTCCCGCAGTCTTTGCTCAGGCCTGGTTTCCACTGAAGTCAAGTAGACCATTCAGTAGGTGACTGGTTTGATTCTCTATGTGAGGGGAGTCTTTTTAATAACTGTTGCAAAAATAATGCCAGTGACACTTGCCAAAACTTTTTTCTTACCTGCACGTGAGCTGATGGATGTTACTCTAGATCACAGAAACCAGTGTTCCAGTCATTATGGTGTAGCTGATTATTTTGATACTTTTCAGTTCACTGGATAGTGTAAGACATCTTTCTCTCAACTAGTTTTTGGTTGATTTGGTTGGAACTTCCAATGATGACATGGCTTTTAACCAAAAGTAATGTTTTTTCTGGGTCTCAGTTCTGAATCATATCCATTTAGATGACTGGTTTAATTAGAATCTTCCAATGCAAACAGTAGATTTGGGTTTCATTCAAAAAGTCATGTCCTGAACTTGAATTTATTATAGGACCAGCATTCTGTACAAAGTCAGCCCCAAGAATAAAAATATTTATGCTTGGCAAGTATACCAAAGTTTGTTTGTGTTACCTTGTCCTGTAGAGTTAGGTCAGGAACCATCTATTTTACAGCTTTGCACCAGCATGTATTGTTTAATGCAAGAAAACATCAGCCTCCCAGGAACATTGAGAAATATTGGCTTCTTGCCTTGATAAAGTGAATGACGACCCACTAGCAGTGAATATCTCACTAAACTATCTTGTGTAATGACACACAATTGTCTGCACATCTTAAATACTGCCTTAGAGACCTACATTAGCATCTGTGAAAGAACAGCAGGTTGTATTGTTAAATTCTGTAGCAGTCTCTGTTGCAGTGAAATTCAGTCTGGTTGGATGTCAGGTTGTCTGGCATAAGTAGTCCAAGGAATCTGTGCTTAGCACTTGATTGCTGTATCTCATTTCCAGATATTTTGGATAAGAAACAACAAGGTTTGACTGTTGAGAAATACTTACACTCATAAACTAGAAAGCCACCTCTTCCTTTTTTATTTGAAGTTTCTCATTGAAGTTTCTGTCTCTGGTTCTGTGTCATTCCCATTGCCACAAATTACACTGTATGCTCCATTGCTCAACAGTTCATGTTTATGTCATGCAAGTAAAGACCTGTTTGACCGAAGGTCCTTTTGATATTTGAAAGTATTTCATTCCCTCATCAATGTTAGCTGTAGTATCACACTACTGAGAAGCTATAAGATGGATCTAATCAGACAGAGCTACAATACAAGGCCCTCTGTCTCTTCTTATAAATAAATTGCCCAACTGAAGAGGATTATAAAGTCATGGGGCTAGCAGGAAAATTTTTAAGTAACTTTTGATTCATGAAAATTTTTTCTCACTACTGACAAAGCCGATGTTATAGAAGCTATCTGCTTTCATACTAGTTTTCCATGCTGTCATCTTTTTGTTCTCATTTATCATATTGACAAGAGTAACAAGTTATTTTTTGAGATGTTAAACCTGAGCGGCTAAATAAGTTAAAAAGAAAATAAATTTGAACAAATAGCCTTGTCTCTGACACTACTTCTTAATCCTTTAAGAGCTTTCCTCTACAGGAACGCAGGGAATTCTACATGTTTTAAGATAGAGTAGAACTGTGTCAAACTAAGCAATCACTTTCAGATTTTTATACCCTGCAGCTCATCATCTGATTCATAACTTTTTATCTTGTAACAGAAGTTATAAGTCAAGTTATATTCATAATGTACTGCCCTCAACAGCATTATTACTGGACTGCCTTTTATTTTAAATTAAGGGAGGCTTCCCCCGTCCCCCACCAAGATTTCCTTCTCTTTCAACAAGAAGGTCCTTGTTTGTTATAAATTGTACTGCTCAGGAAAATTTTGCCTCAGGACAGTTCATGTACCACAGAAATAAGTGAAGACAGGTACAGGAATATTGCTTCATCTGGATTCATCTAGGAATATACAATTTGCTAGCAGCAAAAAATATCCTTCTCTCTCATCTGAAAGCTCAGTAAAACATTCTTCTTTACTCGATTTCAGTGTCATCAAAATACACCAAAAGCTCTTGGGAAAGTTAGTCTGGTTTTCTACTCCAACTGGCAAGTAAAGCAATTGTTTCTCAGTAGCATTCATTGAAGTATTTTGGAATACAAGCTAATGGGGTGGAGGGGAGGTGGTAGCTAGGCTGGGTTCCTCATGTACCTGTGCTGAACAGTGTAGTGTGTTCCTGCTGTGGATCTTTTTCACCTGTGTAAGCCCAGAGGGGCAATGGGAATGTACTTCAGTTTTACCTTAGAGACCGGGCTTGCTCTGTGGGACCTTAATTTGTAATTATTAGTTATTAGGAGGGGTTAGGGGCTTGGAGGAGCAAACTCAGCTTGGGATGAGTTTTCAGAGTTGGTGGCTAGGAGTCAAAATATTTTTCCTCTCTTTATAAATTCATTATATTTGTTCTGAAGTTACTGAAAGACATGAACTATGGAACTTCACATCAGTGTTTTTACAGTAACTCTGCAGAGGAGACTGATGTGGCAGATCATGAAAGGAAGCAGTGTTGCTCATATCCTGCACAGGGCTTTAAAAATATATCCATAGTTCTAAGGGCTGCTCCGTGGTTTCTTGAAGATAAATATTTTTCAGTTCAAGTAGATTTATGCCTGAACAGCCAATATACTGAAGGGTGGATTCTAATCTAAGCTTCACCTACTGCAAATCCAGAGTAACCCAGGAGTCACTGGATTTTTCCTGGTCTATGAGATGGCTATTATATCTTTATCTGATTATTAAATCATACATTTATGTTGTCATGGCCCTTTTGAAGAGGAATTTAATGACTGCTTTCTTTTACACTCCTTAGTTTTGGGTATTAAGTTGATTAGGATAATAATAACTTGCAGTCTTTAATTGCCTGACAGTTTAATTTCTTTCTCTGACTTGTCATCCTCTAAGAGTGGGGTTTTGGGTGGGGATTTAGGTGTGTTTAAAAAGAATTTTGGTTGCTGCATAGTACTATTCCCTAGTCTCATGTGAAGCATTCTACTCCCTTTCATTTTCTTCTTCCACTTCCATGATTTAGAACACTTCTCCTGCATGTATATGCTTTATTGTTTATCTTTTTGCTGGCTACTTCTGATGAATTCTTATTCAATCTGGGTATTTTTGACTATTCTAGTAGGATGTCTCCTATTTAGTGTTATTTTTATATTTATCTGTGATCTTTAAGAAAAATTGTTTTTGAAAATTTAGTGGAATTAATTTGTTTTGCTGCCTGCTTTGTGTTTGTCTATATTAAGTCTGTAATGGTTTCACTATTTTTTATGCTAAAACACGTGAAGCTGACATATCAGTCATTTTCTTTTTATGGTTTTTGTTTCCCTAGATAGAGTAGAAGGTGTGGAGAGCTGGGCAAATAGAAAAGTAAAAAATGTAAGTGTGGTCATGGAATACATATCCTTTTTGTACATGAAACTCAATTAAATTGGGTTCTTTTGGTGCTGGAAGTAAGACCCTCCTTTGAACCACTGATGGCAGAGTTCAGCATCATCTTCTGGAGAAATTTTGCTTTTGCAACAGCAGCAGAGCATAAATGAGAATGGCTGCCTGATGTCCTTGGCAGCTATTTTCATATATGGGTATTATATTTATCTACAGCAGTTCAACAGTGTGTTTTTAATAGCTACCTTGACTCTCTTTTCTAAATCTATATAATGAATCAAAATTGCTTTGTAAAACAGCCTAATGACCAGCTATTAATTCAATTGTGAAATTCTGTAGTAGAAGAGTTCTCCTTTTATACCAAACCAAAAGCAGTCAGGTTGTATCACAGCTTTCTTCTGCACCCTGAACCCTCTTCTCACTCTCTTTCTGCCTTCTACACGGAATCCTTTGAGCACCTCCCAGGAAGCTGCTGTCATTTCAGACATGGTGAGAGTCACTGAAGTCACTATGAAGGAATTCCAAATTCTGAATTCCTTGAATTGATGAGTGCAATCAGTCATCATGTCTGGCTCTGATGTCAGGAAATTTGGCTTGGTGTGGTGTGTATATTTAGCCGTTTTGCTTTTCATCCAGTTCTTTCTTGGGAAAAAGAGAGAGTCAAGTGACTTTCCTGAGAGCATTCATTCAGAGTCAAATTTAGTCCAATTTGAAAGCATGTTTCTATACGTTCCTCTTTGCTATAATAATTTCTAAGAGTGGCGTTTCTAACAGGTTACAGATGAGGATGACAGCAGTGCTAAATGTGGCATAATTTGAATATACAGAACTTCAGATTAAATTTTTATATGATTCTTATTTAAATAGTGACCGAACAGTTCTGATGTAGCTCATATGGAACTTTTGGAGAACTGTCCATAACCTGGCAACCCACCCATTTCCAGACCAGTGTTCAAAACACCCCCAATCCATTATTATTCTAGAGCACAATGTTAAGTCTTAGAACTAGGGATTCTCACTGTTTAGTCAAGAATCTGAACAAACTATTGGAAGTATGCTCTCTTATTTTTGACTTTTGTTTTTTCAACAACACTTGTTTTAGTATGTTGTACAATTTCCCTTGTCACTTATGAGGAATGTTTTTTGGATTCCCAAAACGTACTGGATGGTGGAGTTTTTATTTGTTCACCTACAGGCTTTATTACTGGTGATACCCAATTTAGTGCTCAATGTTCAGCATGCTCCATCCTGCTAATCCCTTACTCCCAGTTTGTTTGTGAACTTTTTTGTTTAATTTGTTTTTCATGAAAAATTGTGGTTTGTTTTCACTTAACACTTAAAATGCAACTTTTTAGACATTTACATTAACAGTCACCTTCAAGTCTCTCTTCCATCTACTTTATCATATTGTTTTAAAACAGACTCTTGATCCTCTTCAGGGTCACTTTCAATAGCTTAATTTAGATTTTTTTAAGTGGTTCACCTGTGACACTCCCTTTTAGTCTGAAGGTAGTTTCCTTCCACTCTGACTTACATTATTTTCTTTATCAGCCTTTTGTGGTACTCTAGTATGAATCTTTTGGATTATTTTTAACTTGCATTAGTTTCCTTTCACTCAAAATCATTGAAGGAAATAATTTTGAGTGAATTTAGCTGTTAGCATCCAGACTGGAGGTCAGATTAGTTTCTATGCCGTTTCATGCTGCTGCTACAGCTTTACTGAAAGCCTCATTTCTGTGGCTGGAGTCACTGGGGTTCCTTACATGGCTCAGGTGTTCAGTGAAGACAGGATGACACTTCAGTTTCTGACTCTGATGACACAGGGTTTGGGCCTTTAATGTTCTCCACCTGCCTGATGTTAATCCCACACAACTGGACAGTTCCTTTCTTTAGTGAACTCAGAAGTCAGTTGGATGCTAATGTAAAAACAAACAAACAAACCCTCACCCCCAGAACCAAAGAAGAAAACCAAACCAAACAAAACCAAACAATAAACCAAAATCATCACTGCAGAGCAGGATGTGGTAGGATTTTGCAGCAAGCCTGCTGTGTGCTTCTCTAGTTGCACTGAATCATCTGTCTTTGGAGTCCATATCAGCATGCTGTGAGTCCTGTCATGGAGGATTAGGGAAAAACCCTTCCAGGAGGGATTACATGCATTCCTGAGCCACTGCACAGAGAAGTTAATTAGAGTTGGGGGGAGGAAGGCAGGAATGGGACAAAGACTGTATTAGCCATCTAATTTGGAAGAAAAGTGTTGTATCAAATCATGATTATTGCAATCATTGCACCCTTGATGAACCTTCAGTAAGAGATGAGTATTCATCAGACTGCATAAATTAGAGAGAAGAAAAAAATTTGCATGAGGTCATCTAATCTGTCCCCTGAGGCCAGTCCCCTGTACTACAGCTTCTAATGCTTGTCCAATCTGTTTCTAAACACCTCACATGATGAGGCTCACTTCTCCGTGGGTAGCTCACAGGGGAATAATGTAGGAGTGACTGGGCAAAAAACAAAGCACTGTAGTATTCTTATAACAGTGGCTTTGAGTTACCTGTGTTGAGTGTTTGAGCTTGCCTACTATAGACCAGAGCAGACTGAGGATTAGTGCTGGATATCTTGCTGTGGTATGGAGTCTTCTCTGAGCCCCGCCTCCTCCTTGCTGTGTGAGTCATCAAGAGTTGCACCTACCTTGGCCTTCCAGCAGCCAGCCCATTCTCACTCTGAGAGCTTCTCCCTGATGCTAGGGCTAAATGGTCTCTCCTTGTTACTCTGTCTTTAACTGAAGTAAATAATTCTTCTGCCTTCCTGATGTTTATACCCATTAGATGCTTGTAGATCCTAATCACGTTTGTGTGTATGTGTGTGTGTCCCCTTAATCTTCAGTAAACCAAGTTACTTTTTTTGGAGTCTTAATATTTCCTTATAAATCAGTCTCTCTAGTTTCGTAATAATTTCTGATCTCCCTCCAATTTATCAGTATTGTTCCGTTAATGAGGAACTGCGGTGCAGGTGAGCTGTATTTGTATCAGAGACAACAAATTAACTCAGTGGTGACCATCATCCAGACAGAGTGGGAAACAGTGAAAATTAATCGTAACGACTAACTTGATGTGGATTCATCTCACTGTATTTGTAATCTATACATGCAGATCTTTTCCATTTCTTCACTGTTTATTTGCTAATTAAACATTTGCTTTAATAATCTGTATATGGCTTCTGGATCAGAAATGCAAAAAGAGTTAATGACTAGAGGAGAATACAGTTTGTGAACTACGAATACTGGAAGAACTTCTGCAGCAAATTGCATGGGAAATTTTCTCTGACCATTTCTGCCTGTAGAATTCAACAGCATAAATATTGCTAATTAATAAATGCAAAATCTAGGAGTAAATTAAGTCCCAGTGTGAATATCCTAGAGGAATTATATCCACGTAGTCAAAGCTTTTCAGAGTTTTATCTAAATACATACTTGACTCATCTTGGTCTAAAAATGGCAGTGTTGTCAATAAATGTCCCATGGTTTGACACAGGCAGCAAAGTAAAACACTGTATTTGTTTCCAGGATGAAGAATTGAAGTGCAGGTGTGCTAAGAGACTTTACCAGATCCAAGGCTACAGCGTGTGGCTAAACTGAGAATTGAGCCCACTTCCCTTGATTCTCAGAGGTGGTGTATCAAGGAATGCTATCTCTCAGTTATCAGTTTGCTGTTATTAGTGAGAAGTAGTAGATCTCAAAACATGTTTGAGGTTCTCAAAGCATTGAAAATTTGATTTCAGCATAGTACAAAGAAAATCTTGCTCTTGTTTCATTAATTCTAAAGGTCAAATATTCCTCAGCTTCTTGAAACACACTGATAAATTTTTCATGTGTAGGAGTGTTTTCATGGCTATAACTTTTGCTCTTAGCTTCACTATTAGAGTTAAGACAGTCTTCACATTTTAGTCTGCTTGACAAAGTAGGCTTAGCTGTCTGGGAAGACTGAGAAACTTCACCCTCATCCTTTCTACTTCTTTATAGTCTAAATAATTTAAATTCATTCTTTTGAATGCTTTGTTGCTGTTTAGAAAATAGGCATGTTGTGGTTGGAGTGCTGAGTCAGTCTGTTGTGTCATGTGAAAACAATGAGATTTTTTTCTATGGTTCTAGTAGGGATAACACCAAGGTAATGCTGCACAGAAATGGTTGATTGCTGATCTACAGCAGCTGAGTTGAAACATCTTCCCTCTATTGTTACTGGAGCCAAAAGAGAGAGGCTATGAAATGTGCAAGACATTTTACACAGTTTTTTGTTAGATGTGGCATAAATGGCTAAATAATGATGTATCTAGGGGACTTGTTCTGTTTCTAGCATAAAATTTTAATTTAAAGCACTTTTACTCTTTGAGTCATGTTCTTTTGCAAGCTCTTCCAGCCAAACCACAGATGCATCTGAGCAGAAGACTAGAAATCAGAGCTGTTATTTTGCCCACATGATTGTCAGTTCTTTGCAATTGGTAATATCTTATCAATGGAAGCTCTGGACAAACAATGCTATTACAGAGACTGGTGGCATTCTTGGCATCTTTCTGGAGGCTGTTGCACATCAAGATTAAGAAGTGGTGGGAGTGGAGAATGGCAGTCAAGGTGTCTTGAGAATCTAAAGAAATAGTGGTTAACCTAGCAAGGACTCAAAGGACAATGGATTAGTCACAAGTTTTCTGTTAAATCATCAAGTTTCCTGGCTCATGCAACTAAATATTTTTTTCATGAATGATGTACTTATACTACTCCATCTCTTGACACCATGAGCTAGTCAGAGTAAGGTCCCATGCTGCATTTTTGGCTTCTTTTGCCTGTGCCATCTGTTATTTTGGTGTATCGTTGAAAGGTTGGTGTTGCTATTGCACATGTGAGAGTAAAACAGAGAGACAGGGCGTGCTGTGTCAATATGAAATGCCAAAACATGGGCTGCATTTTAAATTAATTTTCAGTAGGTTGAAGCTAATGTTTTCTACAAGGTGTCTGGATTTGAACAGAGTGTCAAAATGACACTTAATGGTTGACTTTTTGGGCAGAGATGACTTCTGAGAACCATTTAGCTATTGGAACACTCACTTTTACTCGTTTTCCTTCCATCCTCATGTCAATCCAGCATTTCTCATGGAGCTGAGCTCTTCTATCTTATGTTCTTGTTCAGTGTCTTTAGGTCATTATTTCTGGCTCAACCTTTGTCCTGTTGGGTTTTTTTTTTATTTTCCCACACCCACTCCCAGCTTCCCTCTCTAGTCATGGGACTTTGAGGTTCCTCAGTTCTACAGGCTGAATTTGAATGCTCAGCACATCAGAACCTTGGGACACCCAGGCTTATAAAGTGTATTTTCTTGTAGTATGTACAGTTGGCCTTTCTGCATAATTCATGTGAGATGGATTTCTTTCACTTGTTTTTTTTCTACTGTTTTCCGGTATCCCAGCAGGTCTGGGTTCTGTGTTTGCTGCTATTCCCTTTCTTTTTCACTGATATGCAAAGCCTGACTTCTGGCCTGCTTTGCTTTCATGCTTATCTACTCTTTGTTCTTCTGTTTGCCTACTAAAAGAATTAATAATGGCACATCAAATGACTGAGACTATGTATGTTAAAAACACATATCTTCATTACTATTATATAAAAGTGAGTACTCATGTAGGAGGCATTACATAGAGGTAGGCACATGGTGAGAATGGGCTGCTTTTTGATGCAGCAGGATACCTGTCTAGAATATGCAAAGCAATTTCCAGATTCCTGACTGACTGGGGAATGCTGAAATTGAATCCATATTGTTAATAGACTGAAGGCTAGAGTGTATGTCTTCATACCCTAAAGGATGCTGAAGAAATATAATTTATTGCTTGTCTCTAATCTTGTGAGGCTATCAGAGCAGAGAACTGATTTATTCATGTATAATTTTTTGAAGAGAAGCTGAGCAATGTCTTGAAGAGAGAGACTTCTATTTTTTTCCCCATTTCCCCTCCCCTGCCCCCAACATACACATGTTAATGTTCAACTTGCATTCATGGCTGGACCTTGTATTGGATGTAGTAGTGCAAATAGTCATCCTTATGATGCATATGTCCTGAATTATTCACAGAAACCCAAAGTAGCTGATGTTGGAAAGGATGTCCCTGCTTAAACTGTGGTCAACTACAGCTGGCTGCTCAGGATGATGTCTAGTCAGGTTAAGCAGAACTCCAAGGATGAGGAGTACAAAACCTCTTTACTCAGCCTTTTGCAGAGTTTAATCAAACTTATAACAAAAAGGTGATTTTTTTTTTTTTTTTCCTTTTAAGTGGCTGAATGGAACATACAGTATTTCAGTTTGTGCCAGCTGTCTTGTCCTTTCACTGAATGCTACAGAACCTGAATCTGTCAGCTTTACTTGCTTCTGTTGTATATTTATATACATGGGTAAGATCCCCTGTGAGCCTCCTCTTCTCTAGGCTGAACAGTCTCACCCAGATCTCTCAGCTTTTCCTTGGATAACAAGTGCTCCAGTCCTGTGACCATCTATGTGGCCATTTGCTGGATTTGGTCTAGTCTGCTGGTGTCAGCTCCTTCTATCCCCCATCCCTACTGGGGAGCTCCACAGTGAGCACAGCACTCCAGATGTGTTGAACTTGATGTGATTCTCATTGACCAATTTCTTCAGCATGTCAAGGTACATCTGAATAGCAGCGTTGTGTTCCCGTGTGTTAACTTGTCCTGCCGGTTTATCATCTGCAAACTTTGAGGGTGCATTCTGTCCTGTCATCCGGGTGATTAATGGAGATGTTAGACAGTACCGATGCAAGTGCTGACCTCTGAGGTACAGCATCAGTGGCTGGCCTCCACCGGGATTTCATGTGCTGGTCACGACTATGTGAGCCAGGCAGTTTTCAATCTACATCACTACCATTTTATCTAGCCCCTCGTCAGTTTGGCTATAAGGATATAGTGTCAGAAACCTTGCAGAAGCAGGAAGAGCAGTGGATTTTGTTTCTTGGCATCTATGAAGTTAGTCATCTTGTAGAAGGCTTTCAGGTTGGTTAAACATAATTTCATTATCTTAATCTCTTATCAACTTGTTATTATATTCTACTTTTTATATCTTATTTTGATACCCTACTATGATCATATACATTACTTTGAAGACTGTTACATAAAAAAATAATCTTGATAGCACCAGGAATGGGTCCTACAATTGAAAGACTGCCTAGATTTCCAAACTCAAAGGTTTTTTTTTTTTTTCTTTTGATGTTAACAGATGTCAGGTTATCATCTGTATATAAATATAGTAATTCCTATGGATATAGCAAGGCTTAAACACTTAGTGTTTAGCTGAACAGAATGCAAGACAACTGGAAAGTATTTTCTCCCTTTTTGGCAATTTTTAGCATGTGTTACTTTTCTGGTAAAATAAAGGGACTGCGAGAAACAATGGTGTATGTTTAATATCCATTTTGAGTTGTAGATACTGGCTGTTCATGTCTCTGTTATTGCTAATCAGAGCTGCATGGGTAATTTCCCCATAAGTCACAATGAATATTTACACTGGAATGTGTCATTGTCCTAAATGAATTTAAGACTGCTGTCTCTTGCCAACAGGACATGTTTCAAGAGACATCTGTTTATCCTCAGAGTCTGGACAGTAGGAAAAAAGAGCCGAGGGAACCATTCTACACTTTCTTGTGGATGCTGCATTTAAGTTAGAGGGATTTTTTTCAAATATTCTCCCAGTCACTATCACTGGTGCAACTTCAGTAGTGGTAGCAGTGTAAGGATACTGGCACAGGTTACAGTCACTGTCTCCCAAGCTTTATTCACTTCAGGACTGAGTATCAGCTGTTTAAATCTGCTGGCCTGGCTTTCAGTGCTGCTAATATTTGACTCTAAATAATGCCGCACAGCTGTGAAACAGGCTTCAAAACTGTCAATGTGTTGTGTAGACAAAGCCATGCTGTGTCAAGTAGAGCTGGACAATTGTGCATTAGATTGACATTTTAAGTTCCTTTTCAAATTTTTAAATAAATTGATTTCTGTTGTATTGAGGCCCCTTCCATGATAGCTCTGTGCATGCTTTGTTTTTCTTGAAACAGAAGTAGTAGTATATTGGAAGCGTTTTAAATTTGACAACATTCCTTTTTTTGTGTCTCTCCAATTGCTTATGTTTGTCTCGTTAGGATTGAAAAGTAAACTGAATGAGCGGGGAGAGCCAGCTTGTTCTGAGTATCCAACGCTTGTGGTGGGCAGCTTGCAGTGATGATACTGCAAATAATTTTGAGCCATTAACATTTATGGAAGTAATATTCTGTTCAATGCGCTCATTACACTTTATGAATAGGAAAATGTTTTAATGTATTCATTTTAAACCAGTTTTTCTAGCTCTGATTTTACCTCTTAGCTGGTGAGGCCGCATTTAGGATGTGAGCATGAGAGTTAATTCTCCTTGGCCCATTCATTACACAATGCCTCCCATGAAGCAGCGTAAGTGTAGGAGAGATGAGAACCACAGTACTACAGGCTGTACTACAGCTCAGGAAATACAGCTACCTGAATTTCTCCTGAAATTTTGGTCATGTACAGTGCTCTTCTCTAACACATCCTAGTTGTTGGGGCCTAAGATGATGTTACATGGAATGGATGCTGTGTTCAAACATTGTCAAGGGTACGTTCTCACTAGGCATGGCTTTTGTAGTCAGAGAAGTGCATCTTGGGATGCATTCTGATGAGAGGAATTTGATAATGGAAGATTATGATGAGAAAATGTAGCTATCTTGCATTGAGTTTGTTAAAGCATGTTTTTAAATACTGAGGGATAGTAGACAGCTAGGAGAGATCAATTAATTATGGAGGTCTAGGGGGAGATTCTTGCCGCAGTTATATTTGGTGGCTGCAGTGGAGGTAAGTTTGTACCCTCTGTTGTCTTTGAATGTGGATGTGCTCATGTGCATAAATATGATGGAATAAACTTGTAGGAAAAATATGTTAGATAAACTAACCACAGAAGGTAGCCCCCTGCTGTCATCATGATTTAAAAGAAAAGAGGTGTGTAGAAAATGATGAATGCCTGTTGCAGGAACCTTTTTGTACCCTTTCCTATGCTTGGAATATGTTTCCTAAATGGAGCTACTATCTCTTCTGACCTGCAAAGCCTATCGTAAAGTATTAGGCCTTGCTTACTTCCTCTCTCACTCCCTCTTCCTTTCTTTCATCTACATCCACATGAACATATTATTTATCCTTTTGAAGGATTCATGAAAAGAATGCATCCATGCCCATTTATTCTGCCTTGAAGGAAAAAGCAGTGAATGCATAAATGATGTTACTTTACATCAAGGAACTGTGAAGAATTGAAAAACATCTTATCAAGTGAGTGCACTGGAATTTGATTGGAAAAAGATAATATCTGTAAGCTAAAAATGGAATTAGCCAAAGGTGTAAAGTCTTAATTCAACCTGAGCTTAGATGTTTAATGTTCATCTGGGGAGGTTGTTTCTCCTTGAGTGCTGACAGGACTGAGACCTCAAATGGAGCAAAATGAGCATGCCCAGTGCACTCAGGACAAACAGGATGGCAATGATTTTAGCCACCTACAGAAAAGTTTTGAGCCAATAGGGTTTGATGATCATATTGCTGTTTTCAATAGGGCAGTGTTAGAGCGATTCTATATAAAGAGACTTTTCTTATAAAACACAAAAAGTGATTCATGAACGACGTAAAAAGAGGATTTTCTGTCCCTTTTTTCAAATGTATCACGTGAGAGAAAGTGTAGACGTAGGCTTTTGGGAGGTTTTACATAATTACAAAAAAAAGAGATCTTTGGGCAGGTGGAGACAGAGGGACCTGTCTCCTGGGTTTTCATTTAATACAAAAGTCTTTATTTCTGGAATGTATTTTCAGTACAATTAGGGAGTAAAGCCTAGCCACAAATAGGAAAGGATTTTTTTGTAAAAAAACTGACGTCAAATAATATTTGTATATTCCTCTAACTCTGAGACTGAACACGTGATTTGGATAACTGGTGTCCAGTAAGCATTCATCCACCTCGAGCCTTTAAGTAGTGTGTGAGACACTGTAGTGTGCTTTTTCAGCTCCTTAGAAGGGCTGCTAGGAAGACTGGTGAAGCATTCACCAGGAGAGTAGATCTGAGGGATGTCATGGGTATTTAATGGGAAAAGTAAGGAAGTCCTGTAATCTCTGAAACTCTTAGGGTTTCACTCTATAGGACTAAAGGATGCAAAATACGGCAGTATGACAACAGTCTTTTTGCAAGTCACCTTTGTGAGGAGGAAAGAAAGGGAGAACTCAGTGTAGACAAGGAATGGGAAGCCAGTTTCAAAGCCTAGTGATTTATCCTGAAGAGCAGACTGTCGTTTTAAGCAGCCTCGAGCCAAGCTTGTTTTGGGGACCTGCTATTTTGTCCTAATCCCAGTATTTTAATTCTTTTTTCATAAGCAGTACCTAGGATATGAACTTTGAACATGTTTTGCCTGATTAGTGTAGGACAGGTGTACAGATAGGGTTGAATAAATGCCGTGAAAATGTTGTAGTCACAAAATGGCTATAGATGTCCTAATTCCAGACACTCAGCATTATATATTAGACAGCAGCTCTGCTCAAACTGTAAAAGAACACGTCACTATATATCCCCGTCAGATTAAAAAACTAATTTGAAAAGATTAATGTATTCCATTCCTGTTAGCCTGAATCAGATACCGCTGTGCCTACAGCAGCACTGCCTCCTGATTATTGAATTTTTATGGCCTTGTAATTAATTGCAGATTCCCTGTTTTGTTCTATTTCTTTTTGTCTGACATTTTAATTTCAACAAAAAGCAGCGGTCTCCATGCAGCCTCTCTCAGGAGATCCTAATGGCCTATAAAACAAAATGACTTATAGATATGGCACCCACTTCAGTTGGCTAGCGATTGTTCGAAACCTTGCTGATCATGCGGAATTTAATTTTTTCCCTTCCTCTATTGTACTTATTTCTTGTCTATTAAATTGCAGCTCCAGTGTCCTGACTAATAAATGGATGGTAACAAAGTGCCACCCTTCTGTAATACATTACTGTTGCCACATGCAAATTTTTTTCTTAAAAAATTACAATTCATTTTATCTAATTATAAATGAATAAATGACTCTTGCACATGAATAGAATATTCAGTCCTTGTCTCTGCATGTGAGAATTTTATGTTCTGGTAAATCATTTAGATTTATGATAGATTTAAAGAATCTAATGTGTTTTAGATTCATTTTGCATTTTCTGTTTCCTCTTTCTCCCCAAAATACTGGAATGTGCAAAAATGATTTATTTCTGTACTGTAGAAAGGCATGTTAGCATGACTCGCCATCTCCCAGTGAAACTCCTGGAGTTACTGAAGGCTAGTAGGAGTGAATTATTGTTATTTATGTTACAGTAGTGCCTTGAGATCAGAACTCCATTTTTCTGGGCACTGTACCAACACATAATAAAAGATCATCTTTGCCCAGAAGAGTTTATAATCAAATGAAAGCATCGTCAAAAGGAGAACTGCAGGTGGGTTGTATCTTGTAAGGGAGGAAAGAGTGGAAGGGATTGGCAGTGCCAGTGCATTGGGGGATGTCAGACAAGGCTGTTGTGGTGCTGGGGATGCTCTAGCCCAGCAAAGGGCTGAGAGTGTGGGGAGCAGGGATGACGAGATGACAAAAACCTGGGATTGCCATAATGCATCCTGCAGAGGTGTTATAGACTGGTGTAAGTGTCGTTTCTGCTCTGTCTGCGCCTTCCCTGGGTGAAGCTGGCTCAGTGGATCTTCATGTTACACCCGTTGGGCTGAGCTGTCATTTCATTAGCACATTCCTTTGCTGTGCTCCCAGGAGTTCCTGGGCAATGTCCCCTCTCAGCGGTGAAGTACTTGTCAAAGCGGTGAGGTGTGAGGTGGCTGCTGGGGTAGCAGGGCTGTCTGAGAGCTGCTGATGAAGAGCTTACATGAACTGATTTCAAAGCAGCCAGCCGAAACGTTTGTAATCTGACCGCAGCAGCACTAAGCTTGGCATTGGATGTGAAACCTGCTTGCAAAACAGGGTGAATCAGCCTCCACACTGCTAAAACAAGGCTGTTCTTAGAATAGATTAAGTCTGGTTTTCCACAGACATACCTGTCTCATAACAATGGCTGAAGATTTTGAAGGTGTGGTGACCATAGCAAGTGCTCAGCTGTGCATACCCTGTTCCAGAGGAAGGGCTCCTGTCTCCATGCTAAGCTTGTAGCCTTCTCCCCTTGGAAATTAGATGTAAAGGCATGTGTGGGTGAGTGAAGTAGAGTGACAAGAAGTTACTGATCCAATTCAGCATGTATTATCTTTTAAGTACAAACTTATCTAAATGGTAACACTTAGGGGGATAGTCAATACTGACTGTAAATTCCTACTGTTCCCACACTAGAAATCCCTATAATAATAAAAAGATAGTTTTGCTGGTTTGGAACCTTACTTGCTGCTGCTTTCAGCTCCCTAACCAAAATGCAGGCAGTAATCTTTTCATAGCTATTGCAAAATTACAAAGAGAACTCCTGACAGGGATGGAAATCGTGTTTTCTAAGAGGAGCAATATCTATTTTCCATCATCACTTCTCTTTCATGGGTATGTACAATTTAAACAGACAAAAAAATCCCTACCAACACACTCTTCCCAAATTTGAGAAAGAATAGTTTAGACAAAACAGCCCTTGTAAATGTTAGTATGACCTTTGCTCCTCTGCTGTGCTGCCTTTTTGTAAGATATCAGGGCAAAAGCTATTCTACATGTTCATCATGCTAAAAAAAATGTCCTTCCATCTTTGTTCCTAATCAAACCCATCTGGACTGGCATCCTTTACCTGGAGTGTGCCATCCAGTTTGTTTGGGCATCTGAATGGTGGCAGGAGCGTCGGCTGTCTCATTCCACAGATTCCTGACTGGGTTGTCACGACAATGTGCAATGGTCTTGACATAATATTAGAAAGATATGTTCACGAGATCACCTGATGTCTGTCAGCACCTAGAGAAGCAGATAAATTTTAAATTTTATTATTTAACTTAGGTTAATATCTAGTATAAAGAAGTGCTTTCTTGTTCAGGGTGGGGAAAAAGCTATTTTCATTGTACATGGCTTGAATGGGCTCCAGCTAAGAAACTCTGGATAATGCATTTATACCAGTGAAAATCTCCTGTCTGCTAACAGTTCCTGTCTGTCTTTCAGCCTGGAAAGGATAGCATTCGTGAATAGGCACTTTTTTTTTTTTTTTTTTAAAGTNTTTAAAGCTGACATATTTAAGAGTTAAAATCTGCTCTGGTGATATCTAATTCAGATGCATTCTAATTTTTTTTTCCTGATTTACTAGTGCAAACAAAATATCTAAAATCGTATTTGTGAACATATAGGTGTTCTTTTACTGTGTTGAAACAAAAAAGTCACCATCAAAAGTCAGCTTACCCACACCTGGATATGAAACTCAATTCAGTAGTGTAAATGAGGTATTCCTGTATTTATGTACTGCCTTCCAAACATAGGTATAGAAATAGTGTGATTACATTTGCTTCTGGCTGTTTATATTTTAAGAAACGCTTTATCTTCTGTTGTCATTTTATCAAGCTTTAGTTCTGCTGTTTGGTACTAGGAATGTGTGTAGAGAAAAAAAAAGATACAGGAATAGACTGGTGGATTGGGAGCTCCCTTGCTGTGGCTTCATGTGCTGTTGCCATAAGGATTTAAGCAGGTATGTGCTGCAAAACTGAGCACATGAAAAATGTTTCTGGTTCTATAAAGCTTTCATCCCCCAGCGCACTCAAACATCACTTATTTATTTGTGCAGTTTGCAGCAGAAGTTCAACACCCTGTACTGGTTTTAACCAGACCATACCAGAACTGGTATCTAGAGAATTGCATCACATGGAAGAAAGTATAACCAGCAATCATATTTGTGACTGGAGAAACAGGAAACCTAGATCTAGCTTTGATTCCTCCAAAGTTGTCTCTGTTGGAAAAGGGGTTTTCCAGATTATCTAAGGAAATTTTGTGTGTTTTGATTTATTCTTCTCTGATTCTTTGCTTTGTGAAGAAGTTTGGTATGTCTGCAGGGTGGAAAAAACAAGAAGAATCCTGATTAGGAAGGACTGCAGTGTTCTTTGATTTGGTGGTTCTTTCACCAGGGTGATTTCTCCTTTTCTAATTTGTAAGGAGAAAAGTGCTCTAAACCCTATCACTTTCATGTGGGATTTGGTGTATTTTTCAGTTTCAAATCATTTAGCACATCTCTTATGAAAGTAAGAAATCCCAGTGCTCTTTCTGCATTAAAGGTGCTATTAAGTTCAGGTGTGGCAAAGCAAAGGTTTAAAAAATGTAAAGAGAGAGACCAGTTAGAGGAGAATGAGCATAATTATTGACTTAATTGTTGATACCTAAACCAAAATGTCTCCTTTAAGCTCAGTGGATTTGGATTAGGTTTTCTGACAACCTGTGTTCTGGTGGTTTTGTCACAGAGTCTGAGCTCTCCTACAAGAAAACAGTAACCCCATCTAAGTCACTAAAATTATGAGTTTTCCCAGGACAGGAAACAAAAACCATAGTGGGTGATGCATTGAAAGACCAGGTTGTCTAAAAAGAAAGAGGTGTTATGTGGTGAGGAGGACAGAGGGATCTGACTTTCTAACACTGGATTTATTATTCTAAAGAAAAATTCAAGTTGATATTACAAAGACTGGTAAAATATTTTCAAAATATTTTCTTCCAAATGCTGTAACTGAAGGATGTTAATTCTAATCAGTTGACATAAGAAGAGTGAATTTGTAATTGCTGGTAATAAATAAGTACATTATGTAGGTTCTTTTTGTGCAGGAGTTAATTATACATAGTGGAGATGAGCTATGGTGTTAGGAAAAGTGTTTCAATTTACACATGCTAGAGTCTAGAGATAGTTAAAGCTTGAGCAAGTGTTTATTTCTTTAGAGCACATTATGCTGTAGCTTCAATCTGTGCAAAACTAGAACAATAACTTCCATCTCCTGGCTGTTATCTTGGTGTAAGTGAAAGAAATATTTGGCCCCCTTTGCAAGAGTTGTACTTTTTCAGCTCACTTGACCTGCCTTTGCATCATGTTTTCTACATATGTAGAGTTAAAACTGAGCTTAGCTGATAGTGGGGATTAATGAATTTTAAAAAGGCTGAATTTACCTAATTTTAACATGTTACCATAACACTTCATATAAAACCTTTCATCTGACTGATTTTATTTCTCTGCAAATTGTGTATGGTATTATTTTTCCTAGTGTAAAGGGTATGCAAGTAAATTTAAAAAGATAAATGAGCCTTTGCTCTCCAATATAATTTCTCTACAATCCTATCTCTTATTTATACATTCAGAAAATAGACAAAATGGTGATGTTTTGGCTTGCAGAGCCTTCAGAGTGTATAAATAACATGTATTATTGCATATAAATTATATTGGAGTGCAGATACTCATTCATCTTTTGAAATTTATCTACGTAGTTTAGCCTTCCCATCCACAAATGCTTGAAACCAATCTGGCACCTGCAGGAAGTGATACATTTCTGTGCCCAAAAAACGACACTAAGGGAAATGTCGCTCAAGGACTTGGCTGTAACATACTCTGTTTGCTGCCACACCCACAAATACGAATTTCTCTAACCAAAGGGACTAAAGTTTTTGTCCTCTCATTATTATGACGTAGCCATATTCCAGATTGTCAGGTCCAGAGCTGTTGATTTCTACAAACACCTTTGTAGCTAAAGCCACATAAATTAGGGCCAGTACAGTCAGTTAGGAACACGTGTGCTTTCTTGGTACCATTTGCTTCTCCTTTTGCTAGTTCTCAGTAGATAATTTTATTATTAGCATCACCAGTTTCTGCAGACTGACTGAAGTCCTTAGGCAAGGTTTACTCCAGAAGCTGCATGAGGTTAAAAATTACCTGTGCATCTGAAATAAAATGTGTTAATATTTCTCTTTTAGAAATAGAGCCAAGAAGACTGAAACACTGCAAGATAGGTAGATAGTGTGAATAGGGATAGAGGTGTTGGAAAGTGTCTTCTGCAAGGGATTACAGAAGTGGAAGAGCTGAATCTGGAAATAAGGTTTTGTGAGGAGTAAGAAGTTGAGGCTTGAGGGAGGAACCAGACACAACTGCAGGGGCATTTCAGCAGACTACTTTGTTACTTGGGTAGAGGCAGACTGATATGTCTTCTCCTTAACTCTCTGCCCTAGCCACCCACCTTTCACCCATCAAAATGCCTTTAGGCAAAATATGCAAAAATCCCTTATATTCCGTGGTGGCTGCTGGTGTGCAAACCTGTGAACAGTCCTTGGGCAGATTCTGCCACTTTCATGTTGCTCAGCTTTGTTGAGGTGCTCTCCCAATAGCAGTTGGAAACCTGCAAAAGGCATGGAATACATCCTGCTGACTTGTGGCCGCTTTGCCTTGCCCAAGTGTAGAAAGACTGGACGTGAATGCTGCATGCAGGAGGAATCTGTGGCCCTTTGGTAGGAAACACGATCATGGACAGCCCGACAGGAAGTGCAGGCAGGGGTCTCTGAAGTGGTGAGGGTGTGGAGTTCCTGGTACCCACAAGCCTCAGAAAAGACCTAATCTGGGTTTATCAGAATAGGTGGAACACAGATATAAGAAGATCCCTGCAGATAACAAAAGGGAAGTTTGGTGTGGAAACTGGGAAAATTCAGAGCCAGACAGAGTAGTGTGTTTGTACGTCATTCTCTCCACTTAAACACTCGCATATCTTTGCAACCTTTGCAGGCTGCCTAGGTTCTGCACCCACTCAGGTCTTGTATTAGACCTGCTTGAAATGTTATTGTCTCTCAGAGGTTGTCAAACTACTTGTGGCTTCAGTTTGTGGTGTAGCTACTTTAATTTTGTGAGCAGAGAGAAGTTCAAGGTGATTGAGATTGAGACTCCTATGGGGATCCCGTGACGCACCATCTTTAGCCAGTCAAATGCTCTTAAAAATTGCCCCATAGCATATAAATGATGTGGGACAGAACTTCTAGTTGTAGCATTTTTCAACCCGTAGATTATATTGCTTCTAAATATCTTTTATTTTCACCATCACTTTCCAATGATATCCTTTATCCACACACGTGACCTGTTTCCTGCCCCAGGCAAAATGAAGAAATTGCTCAGGAAACACATCTCCCTGAGTAAACCCTGTGGACTATGTATGTACTGTCTTGTTTTTAAATACTATAAATGCAGATGTAAGAGTGTTTTATCGATTCTTAATCCCTCCCCAGTACGCTGCTCTATTAATAACAAATGCAACAATATGTTATAAATACTCAGAACAGCAATGTGTTAGCATAAAACCAGCAATAAATTCCCATCCTTCGCATAAAGTGAAAATCCCTAATAGTGTGCTCTGCAATTTGCTCTCACTAAGAGCAATCAAGAACCATACATAATGTAAAGGTGCTGCTGCGAGTAGCCAAAACATGCAACATAATTTCATTTTGTGTTCAGAAGAGCTGATCTTTGAAAAGGTCCCTGAAGAAATTCTGCTTGGCTGGGAGAAACCTAAAAGAACCTGCTACAGTTTAGTGCTGCACCTTGGATGTAATGGGGTGTTTCAGAGTAGGCACCAATAGTTATGACTATATTAATAGGTCTATACTTTCTCCATCTTATGTTAAGATGGAGGAATTTATCCTCTAGCCACATAAAGAAATTTCTGTTAAGCGAAAGCAGGCAGATGGCATTGCACTAAACATTAAAGTTTCTCATTTTAAATAAGGATGATATAGTTAAATTTAATAACATAATTTCTGTAAGTGGCTGATCTTGGACAGTTGAAATGGGAACAATGAAATTCTGTGTAATGTAATGACTCAATGACAAACAGGTTTGGGCGTTTGGCATTCCTATGTCTGTTTATCTGGTGCATAATGTCATTTGTTTCCCAGCTGAGAATACTCAGCTCTGTACACCTCCCTGCGTTTGGCTGAGACCTTCTGTATGCTTGGGTGTTACACTGCTCTCACTTAGGGCTGCACTACAGCAGTTCAGTTTCTGTGTGTACAGTGAATTAATCCAGAGTGAGAGCAGTGTAAAAACTGAGTCAGCCAAATGCAACTCTTACACTTTGTAGTGTCTCGGACATCTCACTGTTTTACTCAGTATCTCGTTCTGTGGGATACCCATTGGTGGTCTGGTTGGTGTGCAGTGACTGTAGCCTCTTAGTGTGGACCCCCTCATTTTTCTGAAATACCTCTTTTTGAGGTACCACGCTTTCTAGAGATGTGTGTTAACTTTAATGTGGTCACTGCATCACAGAATGGGTCAGGTTGGAAGGAACCCCAGTGGGTGAATCCAGTCCCACCTCCTTGCTCAAGCAGGGCCATCCTAGAGCACATGGCACAGGATTGCATCCAGACAGTTCTTGAATATCTCCAGTGAGGGAGACTCCACACCCTCTCTGGGCAATCTCTTCCAGTGTGTGGAAGATATTCTTCCTCACGTTCAGGTGGATGTTCCTGTGCATCAGTTTCTGCCTGTTGCTTCTTGTCCTGTTGCTTGGCATCACTGAAAAGAGCCTGGTCCCTTCCTCTTGACACTCTCCATTCAGCTATTTATATACATTAATAAAGTCCCTTCTCAACTGGTCAGTGGGTTGGGTGGTAATACACTCTTTCTGGTTTTGTTTGTATGTAGCAGGATCCTGGCCATAGGCTTAAGAGATGGCCATTACAGAAGTAAAGAGTATTGCTACATGTAAATTCTTTAAATTTGGACATACTGTTTAATTTCTCTGGAATATGCAGTATGATGATGATAGTTTTAGAGTTTGATGGCCTAATATCTAGTGTGTTTAGTTTTTGTTACTCTGAATTTATCACTCTCTGTGGTGCACATGTGCATTCTCCATCCAGATGTGATGTCATTATGACGGAACTTTGGAGCCTTTGCTGTTCTTTAGAAATAGATTAAACCCCTTTTTCATTCTTTAGGTTAATTTCCTTTTTACAGGAAGCACAAAACTGTTGTTTATTAGAGGTTGTGTAAATAGATGGTAACATTACACCTTCAAAGCCAGTCCTACTGTTGTTGTGTTGCCATGGTACCTAAAAACACTCAAGAGATGCCCAGCCTAATTGTGCCGTTACTGGTCATGGCGCTGGCACTGATGGAGCAGTTTTAATATGAAACTGGAAACAGACCCTTTTCTGTGGTCCTCTGAGCGGTATTCAGATAGGAGAAGGGAAGCAATTTGCTGCATTTTGTGAGTTTACTAAACAAGTGGAACAGATAGACTTGAGAGCTGAGGTTGAACCAAATGAGTCAAGGAAGGGCTTTATTACTACTTTGCAGGCAATAGCACTCTATGTCCTTAAAGTTACATGAGTGGAAAACTCATTCCCATGGGGTAGAAATGTTCTCTAAACTATAGTGTGTACCTGAATTGCTGTTGTATAAAAATGCTGCAATAGGGTTACAGGAGCTAAAGATCCCCTGTGTCAGGAATGAAACCCAAGAGGAAGTATATAAATACACATAATTCCAGTTGTAAGCATACTATTTAAATGGAAATCCAGGTTTAGTTCTATTTTGTGTCTGACCACCATTATTACTATGGTAGTTTCTGCAGCTCAAACAATATAATTTTAATACAACATGCATTAGTTGTTAGTGGAAGACCCTTAAAGCACTATACAATTTTCTTTTCTTTTTGAATAAGTATTTTAATGTAGAAGTAGATTGATTCATAATTCTGTTAAGCCAATTTCTTTAGGACAAGTTTTACTGAAAGCAGCCTTTGCCTCAAACCATTTCTGATGATATGTGAATGAGAAAGTCCTCATCTCAAACAGAAGCTATTACATGGTAATTTTTACAAGATACTGTAGCAAAGGTGCAGATATAACCAGACAGTATTGTAGAAGCATTTCTGGACATGATGTATACTGGAAATGCTTGCTACTGTACCAGGCCGAGATGTTTGTGCACATCTTCGTTTTGAGAGCCAATGCCCCTCTTCTCATAAGCCAGCATCCCTACCTAATCTAACTTTTCAAAAAAGACTCATAAATCTGAGTCCTTAGAAGCCAGCTGGGAATACCATAAAGCATAATCTTGTATTGCAGGCAGGATAAGCCTGTTGAAACTAGTCTGTTTCACTATTAACTTTCTAGATTTGCTTGCCTTTAGACCAATAAAATGTGTGAAAATGGATCTCTAGTCAAAAGCCACTTTTGACTTTCTTTAGAAAAGAAAAGGTGAATCTGAAATTTTGCAAAACTCACCAGTAACATAAAAGCTTTTCTTGGGTGATTGTTTCTTTGGGTTTTGTTTTTTTTTAAAATGTGTTTTAATGTGTGTATCTACTGCTCAATATGAATGATAGCTAAGGATGTGTCTGATATTCCTACTTCTAAATATCGATCATTTGTAGATATCACAATGGTTGGAAAAAGGGAATGCAGATGTGAAAAGACTCAAGGCAGTGATTCACATTTGTGAAATATTGGCTAACTGTAAGTAATTTCAGAACATGTGAATATGACTGCAAGTCTTTGCAGTAGAGGTAAAAATGTTTTAGGTGGAAGCTGAAAATGCAGTTTGTCTTCCTTTTGCTTTTCCAGAGCTTCCTGAATTTTAGGTAGGTTTTTTTTTGGTTTGATTGGGGTTTTTTGGTGGTTTTCAGTTTTGGGTTTTTGCAGGGGAGGGTGGTGCTGGTAGTGGTGGTTTTTTGTTTTCTTTTGTTTGTTTGTGGATTTGGGGGATTTTTGTTAGTTTTGTTTGTGGAGTGTGTGGTTGTTTTGACTTAAACTTCTGTGATTGTCTAACTTGTTGCATTATGTTGACAGTGTATTGCTCTCCTGGGAAGGCTGGGATGCAAATTTTCTGTTGACCNTGCCCCACCTGGAGTTAACAGCTGGCCCATTAACAAGAGATAACCCCATGAGTTTATCAGGGGTGAGTCATCAAGGAGGTGGGGGACACTGTCCCACCGGTTTTAACAGCTTATGAAGATGGTGAATAGAATACAATTTTTTTGGGTACATCTTACACTGTAACCTAGGACAACCTACTAGAGTGCAGTTCAGAATAGCAGTCTCATATACAAAGGTCCATCACATACACAATCCCAGCAGGAAAAAAGAACATCATATGCCACCAAGTACAGTAGTGGTGCGATCATCTTCATGCTCCATCTGGTCCAACTGGCACTGGCAGTTCTGTCCTCTAATTGAATGGGGATGAAATTTGCCCCGTGTATCTGTTTATTCTTCACCCTGACTGGTATGTATGAGATAAGCTGCCTTTTCAGTACTGAAAGGTCTTGCTTAGCAAAATTTTGGTGAAAACTCATTGTGTAGTTATTACGAAAATGTGAGAGAACATTGGATCACAGGCAGGAGACATCTGGATCTCCATGTCCCACTCATGGGACTGTACCACACTGCTAACATTAGTAAGTTTGTCTCCTCCTTTCTCTCTTTATTTCCTGGGTCAGGTGTAAGTTTCTGTCATCTGTCTCTGGTAACTTGTCTTTCATACTTCATGACAGTTAGAGGAAATATTTTTTACGTCCTGGTATTTCAAACAATGGAGGAGAAAGCAGCTCTCTGTCATGCTGACTACAGTCTGTCACATCTCAGTTTATCATGTACCTTTTTGCAGTTCAGTAGTTTCTGTATCTGGGCAGATGCAGCATTCATTTTATACTTCCAAATGAGGTGAGATAGTCTTTGGGTATTGCAGTTTAGTCAAGGGATCTGTAGCAAGTGGCCTGGATTATCAGTCTTTAATTTGTTCTTCTCAACCTGTTAGTGTGTGTTGGTGATAGTTGCTGATGGCTTTGACAAGCTGGCATCCATGGCTATTCGGCCTGATTTTAGGCCTCTCCTGGAAGAGCAATATAAGATGTATATTTACCTTGCTATCTGTATTTCGAATATCGCTGCAAAGCGTGCGCTGCTATAACATTTAGACTATCAGATAAACTACTTGTTGCAATTTTTAGGCCCTTTGGGTGTGTAAAAGAAATAGCAAGAAAAGAAATTGAAGCCCAGCAATAATATGTGACAATAGTTACGATGACTTTACCATATAAATACTTTTTTCTTTTAAGGACCCATAAACTGCATCAAGATGATAACTGTATAGTCTCCTAACCGTCTTTTACACAGTTCAGATTGAGTGCCAAGAAAAGAAAGCAGCACAGGGTTAAAGCTGAAATACTCTTTTTAAAAAATTATCCTTCCCAAATTTGCCTGCGTCTATATTCTATTAATTTAACTATCCTAAAATGTTTTGTGATATGCGCCATGCTTCTAAACTGTGTAAAGGGAGATGCTCCCCCAGGCTTTCATGGAAATTATGTTTATAGTACTTGCTCCTGTTTTCTTCTCATTCCCTTAAGCAGAAAGGTCCTCACTGGTACATTTTCATTGGCAAAAATGTATACATCATTTAAGTCATTACAGGTTGACTGCTCATTTGTTACAATAAACTATATCATCCTCACTAGGAGGCCAAAGAGAGCCTGTAGCCATGAATATACATCTTCCTGGGGTAACTCAATTCAAAGCAGCAGCATGCCACAGTAAAGTATTACTTAATTTATACTGCTAATGTTTAACATTGATTCTGTGTGGGAAAATAAAGCCCAACACATTTTGAGAACCTACATCATTAAGGTTTAATAATTTAGACCTAGTTAATGTGATAATGAATTTACTGACAACTAAAGTGCAGTTTCAGTACTTACATTTCTAGAAATACTGACTCTGAAACTAGGTTTTCCAGGCAGAAAATGTATATTATAGGATTGTTTCTGTAATTTACCCACCCTGAGCCTCTTAAACCAAAGCAAAAAATTTATCTTTAGGTATGTTTACTTACTAGTGGAAAGCAATGCTTCTTTCATTCTGTACCTCTAGTAAACTATGCACTACTAATAGGGTTTAATAGGGGATTTGTGTGTTTTAAAAACTTCTTAACTGATGGAAGCTACTTAATATTTTTAAAATGTAGGAAAACAAAAGCTGTTATTGTGTTCCCAAGTACAATACTTTGCTGCTGTGAGCTCCAGACTTGCATGCAGGGAAAAGCAAACTCTCTCTGTTGCAGATTTGCATCCCCCCACTGCCCTGTCCCAGTCAGGGCTGCTGCCACTACTATTAGGTTGGCCTACATCGCCACTGAAACTATTTGACAGAATGATATGTAGGTCATTTCCAAAGCTCTGGTAGGGGAGGGGGTATTTATTTTTTAAATCTGACATAGTGTAGTCCCCCTACCTCTCCCTCTGACCTTCCTATGTCACTGTGCAGACTGCAGCCATCTTCTACTGCCCCTGTGGGTGTCTTATATCAATCAGGCTTCCTTTCAAATGGCTAAAATAATGGGTGTCCTCCATGCGTCCGAATGTGTCAAGGCCTCCACGATATAACTTGAAGCAGGAGTCAGGGGCACTCAGCACCTTGTGGGAGGTACTTACTCAGCAGCTTGCTGGGTTTGGCCTTGTTGCAGGATGTTTCTGAATACCCTTTGCATAGTCACCTTGGTTTTCCCGTACAACACTGCTGTAGGGAAGACAAAGGGAAGCTGGGTGTTCTGTTAGCAGGGTTTTCCCAACTGCCTTTTCTCTCCATTTTGCTAGAAGTGACAGCAGTGAGTGTGTTTGGTTGGTGTTTGTTTTGGGGGGGGTCTGTGTGTTATTGCTCTTTCAAGCTTCAGTAAGTCTTGGATCTGTGATAGTCCATCACTTAGTTGAAGTTTATAGCTCAAAAGCCATCATTATGTATTACAATGAACAGATGGGTATTGCCTGATAGTGTCTTGGATCAGATTAGAGAGAGCATGAACCCTTGCATTGGGTTTCAGAGGGACATCTGTAGTTTTGGGTTCTGATCAGAGTATTCAGTGTCGATCCTCAAAGCATTTCCAGGGGCTCAAAGTAGTGTTATGTTTTATGGTGCGTTGCAGGTGTCAAATTAGGTTAATGAGATATGAGTGTTCCAGTTTTGTCCAGGAGAGGGCAGTTCACATTTGTCCTCGACAGACAATTCTGTTCCTTAAGAATGTTATTATTAGCAGTATGACTGATCTTGATTAGAAAAAGTGCACATGATTTCCATGCACAGTTTTTTATTTCTTCAGACATATTCCTGATTTCAGATTAGGAACAGAAGATAACATAGACATGTACAGTTGTTTTCCTGGTGGTTCTTTCAATTTGCACCCTGGACAAGTGATTTTGTCTCTTGGCATACCATCACCATTTTCTTTCCACTCTTTGTGTAATTTGGTGTATTAAGGCTTTTTTTCTCTGGGCTAGAAGGCTGTCCCATAATGTATTCATTGGGATAGAATCTGATTCCTGATTCTTACAGCAATATAAATAATAAGAATAAAATTTGAAAGGAGAACCTTAGTCTTGCAAAACAGCCTTTTCACAGGAGTCTTTTACCTTTAAATTGTGGAGTGAGAGTCCAAACAGACGTACAGACCATTTAGATAGGTGCGATCATAGAATCATTAAGGTTGGAAAAGATCTCTAAGATCGAGTTCAACCATTACCCTAACACTGTGCAGTCCATCACTAAACAGTGTTCCTGAGTGCCACATTCACATATTTTTTAAATACCTGCAAGGGTGGTTATTCAACCACTTCCATGGGAAACCTGTTCAAATGCTTAAGCACCCTCTTAGTGAAGAAATTTTTCCTAATATCCAACTTAAAGTGCCCTTAGTGCAACTTGAGGCCATGTCCTCTTGACCTGTCACTTGCTACCTGTGACAACAGACCAACCCCATTCTTGCTACAACCTCCTTTCAGGCAGTTTTAGAGAAAAATAGTCTCCCCTGAGCTACCTCCTTTCCAGGCTAAACACCCTCAGTTCCGTCAGCTGCTGCTCATAAGCTGTGCTCCAGACCCTTCCCCAGCTTTGTTATTCTTCTCTGGACACACTACAGCATCTCAGTGTCTTGTAGTGAGGGGCCCAGAACTGGACACAGGATTCAAGATGTGGCCTCACCAGTGCCAAGTATACCAGGAAAATCACTGCCCTGGTCCTGCTGGCCACACTATTTTTGATACAGGCCAGGATGCCATTGGCCTTCTTGGCCACGTGGGCACACACTGGCTCAAGTTCAGCCACTCTTGACCAGCAGTCCCAGGTCCTTTTCCACTGAGACACTTCCCAGCCACTCTGCCCCCAGCCTGTAGCACTGTAGGGGATTGCTGTGACACAAGGGCAGGACCCAGCACTTTGCCTTGTTGAACCTCATACAACTGACCTTGGCCCATCTATTCAGCTTGTCCAGATCCCTCTGCTCTTCTGCAGATCAACAGTCCTGCCCTACTTTGTGTCATCTGCAGTCTAACTGAGGGTACACTCAATCCCCTCATCTGGGTCATCAATAAAGATGTTAAGCAGGACTGACCCCAAAACTGAGCTCTGAGGGTCACCGCTGGTGATTGGCCACCAGCTGAATGTGACGCCATTCACCATCCCGCTCTGGGCCTGGCCATCCAGACAAATTTTACCCAGCAAACAGTGCAGCTCTCCAAGCCATTGGCTGCCAGCTTCTCAAGGAGAAAGCTGTGGGAGACAGTGTCGAAGGCTTTACCTAAGTCCTCAGTGTTTCTTTCACCCTCCAAGTGGGTCACACTGTCATAGAAGGAGATCAGGTTGGTCAGGCAGCACCTGCCTTTCATAAACTCAAGCTGTTGGGGCTTGCTAGCCTGGTGTCCTGCATGTGCTGTGTGATGGCACTCGATCATCTGCTCCGTGACCTTCCCATCACACTAAGACCAGGCTGACAGACCTGTAGTTGCCTGGATTCTCCTTCAAATTCTTATTTGCTAAATTCCAGTCAACTATGGCATTCTCAGTTAACCAGGACTGCTGAAAAATGATTGAAAGTGCCCGAAGCATTAATTTTTGTGGCTCACCTGGGGTTTTTTTCCTAAAATATTACTTATAACTGTATTTGAGGGACACTATCTGTCCTTTGCCAGTTAGAATGAAGTGCCATTATGCGAAACAGGTTTTCAATGCTGCTAGATGCCCATTGATGAATTCAGGATATCTGAAGTTATTTTCTGAACACTCATACATCATCAGATAGTACAGTCATTTCCATTTAAGTGCAGTGGATCAGTGCTGTCTTGGTAGACTGTACAAAGGCTGATTTTTTGACCAAATCTGATGTGCTTGTCTTTGCTGTCCAGGCTGTGCAAAGTGTCATTGTGCAGTGTTGTCCTGATTATGCAGGTTTCCTCTCCAATGTTATGCCATCTGCAACCTCTTTTCACTCTGTAGAAGGTCCTTCCTTCTGATTTGTTGAAATTTCCTTCCTTCTCCCATGCTATTATAGGAGTTTTTATTTCTGGCTCAATCTGAAGTCCTGTAGAGCTTTTATTTCTTCCTTTTGTCTCTCCCAGTTTCTCTTTCTTTTGTAATGCTGTTCCTTAAGTTTAGTATGTGCCTGGTATCAACATAACGTGAGAAGCCCATGTGACTTGAACTGCTTGCTGTGTGCCATAGCACTCATTTACCTGCTAGGACCTAGTGATGCAAGTAAGCCTTTTTTTTAGGCTACCTTGCAAAATAGTCACATGTTTTCTAATTTCCATTCCCAGATTTTATTAAGACCAATTAAGTATTTACTTCATCTGTCTTTCATTTCTAAACACAAACTTGGCAAATTTGGAGTGTCGGTTGTCTATAAGAAGCCTTTTTCTTTCCACAAATCCAAAAGAAAAAAATTACTTAGGAGCTGTGTAGAAGAATAAGTATTGCTGAATTTCCTTGGAGTGGTTGAAAAGATTACTCCTTACCCCAGGTCTGTAAGGCCTTATTACACAATGGAGATTGCCATGTGTCTAGCCCTCAGCTGCAGTCACTCATGGCCTGATTCTTACTGTGTAACACTGGGTGAAGAATATTGTTGGAAAAAAATAACAAAATATGTGCTTTTCCTATTTGGATGCTTACTCTCTGTAGATTGGTGCTGCTTATTTGACACTCACAACACTGAATTATGTAGCTTGCTTTTGAAGTTGAAGGCCAAATTTATGTCTCTTCTTTTATCACGGTATGTTGGAATCTACACCTCTGAAAGGAAGGCAGTTCACCTTTGGAAGCAGACTAGTGGAAGAATGGAGTTGTCAGATTCCTTGGTGGCTCTCCAAGATTGCTCCAGATGTTGCTGATGTGTGGCTAAATGAATTTTACCTTTTTTCATGAATTTGCTTCCTGATACTGCTGACAGCTGTTTTGTGACTAGTTAAAAAGTGAGCCTGAGACATCTTGCTAGAACAGATCAAGTATCATTACTGTGTACAGTATTTCAAAAGGAGAAAAATTATACATTTATTTCAGCAAATTTTATATATGAGATGAATGTGCTTTTCATAATGTTACACAATGTAACCATAATAACACAGCCAAGATGGTAAATTCATTTTAATTCCACAGAATTCATAATTGGTGACATCACCAGTGGGAGCAATTGATCTCTGCTTTCCATTTGTTCTTGACTGTTTCCACTTCAGTGAATTAAAAGAATGGGGCTGTTGGGACCCCACCCTCTGCATGTTCATACAGCATATTATGCAAGAGCAATAGCCTTCAGAAAATTGCTCATGATAGACAATGCATGCATTAAATAAAAAAGGCAATAGTCCCCAGCCTGACTCAATATTTTAATCTTTTTCAGGTTTTTATTATACCTGATGTCTTTTTGTTCTGTGGTAGAGCTAAGGAACAGGTGTAATTCAGTGTAGTTAAATTGCATTATTTGAAATTAATGAGTTCTGTGTTTATTCTTGTAAATTAATACCGTTTCTAATAAATCAAAAGAGAATATGCACTTCTGTGCATCGGCCTGCATATTACCTCAGTGGGAATAATTAACATCTTGTGACAGAGAAGTCATATGTCAAATCTGAGAACTTATTGCCAGCCTAGTGAAAATGATGTTGCTACTGACCTATATCGTGACCTTATTGATGCAGTTAAGTTCACTCATTCAAGATGTTCAAATAAAGTCTTGCCATTTCATAGTCCTCCCTGTTCTGCAGGAAAGGAAAAATATTAATATAGCTAAAATAAAAATTAAAAATCAGAGGTAGCTAATCGGCTAGATATCAACATGTAATATCTTTTGAAGTGTGTATAGTTATTACTCTTCTGCTTTACCCCCCTATTTTTTAAAAAAAGAGTAACTAAATGCTTTGTGGTTTTTAGGTTTTTCTGTTATAACTGAGGCTAGGTTAAACCATTTTCATCCAAAGAAAAAACAATAATGTTTAAGGGGTGTTATCAGTAATTCTCAGTGCATAGTGTTGCAGTGGGGTTAGCCTGCAACCTTCCCTGAAAAACAGCTTTGGCCCGTGGAAAGAATCAGGAACAATAATCTTGATAGATGTTCATAAATGCTCTTTATTTTCTCACAGCCTCATGGCTGGGCCTGGCACAGACTGACTGCAACAACTGCCTAGAATCAAGTGAACACCAACCTAGGTACAGGAATCTCTAGGCAGGGTTACATTTTAAATGACCAGTGAGGAGCAGGATTTAGGTACAATGGCATCAAGGAACCGAGAAACCCTGCCTGTCCCAGACAATGCCTCCACTCCCAAGGCCCATCCCCCCAGGGGGCACCTCCACAGATAGGACAAGTTTCTTGTGCCCAACTCCTTCCTCTTCAAGGAGTGCCACCAAGTTGTTTTCAAGTCTCAAGCATTCAGGTGACTAACTTGTCAACGAAAATCACAAAAATTGGTTATTTTGGGTCAAAAAAAACCAAGAAGAAAGTACTCTGTTGAGGCTTCTTCATTGTTCCCCTAATTTAATTAGGATTGGAAATACTTGATTAGGTGATGAATTTAAACATTTTTGGTAGAAGTAAAAGCTGTAGAACCAGTAAATTCATTAAAGAAGCTTTTGGTCATCCTGGTTGAATTTTGCCCATTGGTAATTCTTATGTTCATCCTATTTCTGGATGTTGCAGGGCACTGGTGATAGGAGATGGACTCTTTCCTCTTTGTATGTGAGATTAAAGAGCCAATACTCTAAGAGTTTCCTCATACAAGAGGAGGCTGTGCACAAGTACAAGTGAGTAGCTTTCTGGTTAGATAGTGAATGTTGTTTTGAAGTGATCCAAACCTGAAACAAATGGGAAGTTTTAGGCTTCTGTGAAATAAGACAAAGATCTTAATGGGGGGGAAAAAAAAGGCTCAAACATGTCTTCAGTGGTAGTCAGCAGAGTAGTTAGTCATGCTCAGTAAATTCTCGTGTGGATAACTTCGCAGCTCTAGATGTAGACAAAAGTGCCTCTGCTTGAAGTTGCCCAGGTACTGAGTCTCCTGTTGCATAAAGCCATTTTTGACAAGTCTCAATGCTGCGAGATTATTGTGCATAGTACTGTCTGTTTTCAAGTTGCAGATGTTTGCCTTCCTTTTTTTTTTTAGCTACTGCTGACTTAAAAATAATATTTATATACGAGGGAAGCCTAAGGGGGTGACCTGATTGTGCTCGATGTGTCCTGCCTGCCAGAGGTTGCGTGTAGTGTCACAGAGTAGCTAGGAGGTGAGGATAGTATTAGTTTAATATGTTTGTGTACCAACTGGAATAGTCGCTGCTTTTAGTAACAATTTTAGTAACAACAACTTAGTAACAACTAAGTAACATACTTAAATTCTTATCACAGTACATAGGAATGGAAAAGCACTGCTAATCATTTGAACTGTTTACTTTGTGTTGGTGCCCCCAAGGCTGGAAAATTGCTATCAGTTATATTCACCCAACTGCCGTGAACAACTGTGTCTACCCCAGCTGATGGAAAACTGAGCAAGAAGAGGCCACAGTGAAAGAGCATGAGCACTAAATAGTGGAATATGTTTTCATAAGGGCTTTATGTGTTAAATTCCTGTGATCTCTGTTAATATCGTAGTTGGAGATAAAGTAGTAATTACCATTTCCTTTTTTCATCCTCACTTTGATGCCTTGACTTTGCTGTTCTTGAGTTGGACTCACATTACTATGCTTGCTGATCTTTCTAAAATTTTCCAAATATACAATACTTCACTTTACAGTGATGTACATGGAAAAATGCTTTAGTGGTTCTGTATTTCTGCTTGCAAAAAAGTCGAGCATTGCTTTGTGCAGTTTAATGGCAGCAGGCTATATTCCAATCTCAGTTATACCAGCCAAAATCTAGAGTAGTGTTACTGAAACCTCTAAATCATCTTTTTCAGTTATGCAGCTGATAATGGGGTAGTTTTGGTGTGATATATTGGTATGTGTAGTATCGTAATTTCTTTAGCAACTGCAACCTGTCTCTCCTTCTGTTTTTGTGGATGAAAGCAAGTGTATTTTCATTTTTTCCTGATTTCTCTTTCAAAACTCTTTTTTGAAGTGGCACTGGTACACTCATTACCATGGACATCCATTGACTTCTCTGTCTTTGAAGGCTTAATAATTTCTCCATGTAAAACAAATACAGTCTGTTGGGTATCATCAGCTGGGCCCTACAAGCACCAGGCTGCAATTAGATCATGATCAAATATCCTAAAGCAGGTGGATTGTGGCCTGGATTCTAAGAAGTGGAAGTCTGCCAGCTCTCATCCTTCAGGTCTCTTCCCAGCTATTTTTGAGATGCAGAAATAATTGGAAAGACTCTTTAGAGAACGCTTTCTTTTTCAGTGGACCATCTCTTAAAGATACCACTACAAATATATTCTAAAGACTCTCAGTCTCACAGTTGTCCTTTTACTGGTGTCCTGACCCATAGGCCATGCACCCTTTGTTCTTCTCCTGCTCCAGGATAATACGACATTCTTTGCTGGGAAAGAGTATAATACCATGGGCTAAGTTTCTTTACAAATCATAAGTAAGTATTCCTACTGCTGGGCTTAATTAGGTTTAATCTGACAGTGGTGAATTTTAAATATTTTTTTTTTTAACATCTACATGCTGCTTGCAAACCATCAGATTTACGATGGTTCTTACATTGCTTAATCTGGCCCTAGAATGACTCAAGATCCTATGTGGAAGTCCCACTGACATTAAGGATGTCCTTCAGTGGCCCCATATTCTCTTGAACCAGGCCCCAAGTGTTTTTTCAAAGTCACTAACTGAGCATAAAACAGAATTCAGAACCTGTGACCTTAATCGTCCTCTACTCTTCTTGTAACTGGAACACTCCTGTTAGGTATAATCCTTCTTCACTTCTTCATAACAGCTCATCACCACTAGCTTTTTAGTTTAAGTCCCTGGAAAATAATGAGGAAGGAGAAATCCCTGCCTTTTTTGTTTTTTCTTCCCCATTCTTATAGACTTCACAGTATTAAATCTGTTTTTCAATATGTGAAAATGAAATGTCTGACAATTTCATATAAGTTTTTATTCAATCATTGCTTTTTCTTGGTCCTTCAGCTAGTGTGTTTTGTGCAAATCGTACATACCTTCTAGGCTGAGGAAAAAAACCCTTTCAGTCACTTTAAGGGTGAACAACTAGCATTTCCTGGCTGAAAAAGACAAGTTCTGCAGTTTCAATTAAAGGAATTACTGGGATTAGGAAGACAAAGGCCCACTTCTGAAATCAGCTTTAGCGGCATTTATGAGGATCAAGTGATCACTTCAAGTTTCTCATTCTTTTCTAACTGGCTGCTTCTCATGCTCTGAAAACGTTGTGCTGTATTTGTACTGAGAATGGAAAAATATGTTCAGGATATAGGTGGTTGATGAAATGAACCTGATTGACCATAGAGCTGGGGAAATGTGTGTGTCTTTTATCCTTTGCAGCTGCATACAGTGGTGTTCTCTGAATTTGTATGAGTTTTAAATTAACTTCTGTTATTTTTAAAGGTAATTTGATACAGGGAATAACTTTGATTTGAGAGCCAAGACAACTCTTCCAGTACCTGCATCTCTTACTATAACAGCTAGCTTTGCTCAGGTTAGCAGAGTCAGCACCATTCCAGTAGATACTAAGTTAAAATAGCAAGTCTGTCTGGTTAGCACAGGAGACAAGGAAAACTGATTTCTTGGGCGGTGAACTGATTCCTGTAAGACCAGCTCACATCTTTACTGTGTTAGGAAACTCTAATGCTGACCTGCATCTTGCATGTGCTTGCCTCTTCAGCACTGTGCTACCTAATCCTCCTAGAAACAGGTTGGGTATACAGGATTTAAAAATCATGGCAGATAGGTCTGTTAAAGCTTGCAGCTGTGACGAGACTGAACATGCATGAGAAATAATAGCAAAAAAACCCCAAAACAAAACAAAAACCCCCACAGCAACAACAACAACAACAAAAAACAACCAAAACCCACAGCAACAAAAAACCCCCACATCAACAAAAAAATCCCACAGTAACAAAAAAACCAACACCTCTTTTTTGTTATGCAGGCTGTTAGTCACCACCTGGAGATCTTACATCAAGCAAGGAGTCTGACTGATCAGTTTCTAGCTCATCGTTTTGCTGCAGTTTAAGGTGCTTCCATGTCCATCTGTCCACCCCATTTCCCTTCTTAAAGGTTCCTGCTTCTACAGCAGTTTTGGCAGGCTGTCGCATGTTACCTGCATGTTTTCTGTTCCATTAGACAATTGATACGACTGAATTCAAGCACAGTGTTTTGGCTAAGACAGCAAATCCTAAAAGGAATTGTCTGAGATATGGGCATCTGCTCCCCTCTACTGACAGCTCTCCAGGACTGGTAGCGGGCCGGGTGGGCAGCAGCGTGTGAACCTGGAGCAACCAATGCCGGGCTGAGTGCAGCTGGAGCTGGGCAGGAGCACAGCTTGACATGCTTTGGGCACTGTAAGATCACAAGGCAGCGGCCAGGCCCCCCAGACCTGCTCAGAGGAGAAGCTGAGTAGTCCTCAGGTATTTGCTGTCTAGCCATTAGTGTCACACTCACTGTTGTTGTGCCCTGATGTATTCCTTGTTCGCACCTCTCACTGGCTTAACAATGACCAGCTTACCACATTTTCTGTCACTGCTTTCCTTTCAGGGAAAGATTGTGCATGCTGTTTGTAAATTTATAGTAGGGAAGGAAATATATGTTTTCTTGTACATATAAGAAAGTTACTGATACAAACAATGCTTTAATGTAATGTCATAAGAGAACATTTTAAGAGGGGAAAGCAGATTTGTAAGCCAGGAAATGCTAAAGCTTTCAGGAAAAGGGGTCAGATGCATGCTCCCCATGCACATGTTGATATGTTTGTTGAACTGGAGTTGTCCTCATTCTTGTATTAATGTTCCTGTGTGTGGTTACAAGAGTAAAAGTACAAGAGTAAAAATACCTTTTTTTAAAATAGTGATTTGCAACCCCGAGACCTCTTAAGCTGCAGGTTGATGGATCTTAATTTAGTGACACTAACATGGCACTCCCAGAGAAACGTGTTGTGTAATGCTTTAATCATTAATTACCGTCATTCATCATGCAGCCTTCCTTTTAATGTCCATTAGCATCATATGCCACTCATGAATGCTTGTAAGTGTATAAATATGCTGGTAATCCTGCTGAGTAGGTTTACATTAACTGTAAATTATCTTTTTGACCAGTTGGTTGGCCTTCCTGGCTGATGGAGTCATCTTATTTGTAGCATTAGCAACGAGCCTGGGAAATGAGATATACAGAAAATATGTGCAGGTTTGTCTTAAAGCTAGGACCAGCTGCTGCCTGGGGATACACTGTGAAGTGTTCTCTCAGTTGTGCCAGCATGCATCAACATCTTTTGAGACAAAAACCTACTGTCTGTGATCCACATAGTAACAATCTTGTAGAGATTGCCTAGCACTTACCAGTTTGACTTAGTTTAAGGCAGTCCATTTAACATCCCAAAACTGGTTTTTAAAAAACCAAAACAAATATAAGTGTAGACAAACTGTTTTGAAAAACACCCCAAAACAACAAAACACAAAGAAACAAATGAAAATAGATAAATGCAAAGAAGCATGAGGGGCCCTTTCCCACAGCAGCTTGTGAAAGTCAAACAAGCATGTGCCCATACCCGTTCTTTTGTCATTTTCCTTGTATTAGCACTCTATGGGCACACACCATCTCCAGGAGCATAATGTGGCTTTAGGAATAACAATATGTTCTGTATTGCTGCATTAATGATTCATGTGAAACATGCAAATCAAAATATAACACTTGACTACATGTCATTAGGGAGCAGTTGAGAGAACTGTGACAAACAAATACAGAAATATCAATTTTTGTTGAGTATATGAAACATTTAGTGTGAAATGTTGATCACTTCCTACTGACAATCAATTCCTCTTGAATTAGCACCAGTGTGATTTTTTTTTTTCCACGCAGTTCAAAACTGGACAGCCTTTAGAGATAATCTCCCACTTCATACAGCAGTGCTTTCACATAGTTGTGCAAGACACATTTGGTGGTTGGAACTGAATTTGACAGCTCACCAGGCAACAGGAAACCTTCAACACAATGCTCACTCTACTGTCGTTGTTGGTTAGATGGAGCACATGTTTGCTTGGATCTGCTGTGGGATGCAGCTAACCACTAAAGGCTAGATCCTGATTTCTCATATGAATCCACAAGGCTTTTATAAGAAGTGAACTTACAGCACAATTTAAATTATTTTACTGACCATGAATGTACCAGGAATTTTTTTGTCTGGTTCTTCATTTCCTTTAAAAGTACTCAATTTTGATGATTGCCTGCTGACATGAAGCTAGGTTTTCACCTATCTACAGTGCAGCAGCAATTTTCACTTGACAGAATCTCTAGAAGACAAACTGACACATTGTCGCCAACACTCACAAATATTTGAGGAGTTTGTTTTGCTTACATGCTGAGCATCAGGTTTTACACAAAACTCTGCTAACTAGGGGTCTGTGTGTCTCAGCTAGTGTCAAATGGTGGCCATGCTGAAGCTGATTACAGGACTTAGAGGGAAAAACTGTGTGAGAGTATCAGCTTCACTGAATAAAGTTTGTGAGTTTATTAGAAATTCAGAAGTTGCATCAGCTAAGTTCTCACTTCTCAGCAAAGCTCTTTGGGTTTGCAGAGCCTTTTTTTGTAATGTGGATAACATGAGAAACAGGGTCATTGATATTTGACTCCTGAGGTACCTGTATCATAGCCTGCTTGAAGGGAATTTTTTTGCTCAGATCAACTCATCGGAGTTCTGAATCCAACTCCATCATTATTTCTGTGCTCTCTGTTTTTTTCTGTGATCTGATTGTGCATCTGGGTGCTGGGCAAGGGAGACACCTACTCTTTCACGAGGTGAAGAGAGGAAGTTGTGCAAACTTTTTCTGCCAGAGCAGAAAACTTGTATCTCCTCATTCATTGATATGGCAATTGTTATTATCATCAGATTCACTGACAGGAGGAGAACACACACAGGTTTGGTTTTTTTCTTCAGTGCAGAACAATACCTGCTGTCTTCACAGAAGGCAGCAGTTTGCTGGAGGTAGAAATGCTAATTTGTTGTTTTCAGCACAAGTGGGGCACAGGAAAAGCCATGTTCTTCCTGAGCAGTCTTGTTTGTTCTGGGATTTCTGCCACCTGTCATGGTATGTCCCCACTGCTGTAGATCCCCTGTCTGTCACACCCCCATCATGTTGAGAACACAGAATCTAGAGCTGCAGAGACATGGCCATGGCAAAACTATTTTTTTTTTTCTTAGAAGGGTCCTGTGCAGTGTGTTGAATTTGTGACTTCCCACTCACCACCACTGATGGTATAAACCCACTCCATTCCTTGCATGTGGTAGTTATGCTACACTGAGCCTGGTAAGGGAATTATTTTCCTTGCTATGGACTATGGAGACTTCCAGTTCAACCAATTGCACAGTGCCAAAGAGTCCAGCCATAGTCCCAGGAACCGTGTTAATTACCCATTTAATTTAGGGGTAGAAAGGTCCAACGATGAATTATGATGGTATCCAAATTCTAGTTTTCCAGTTGAAAATGTAAGTGGGACCATGGGACTGTGTCAACAATTACCTTAAGAAAGGAAAGAAACCTGGAGTGTTCAACAGATGTCCTGACTATCCCCTTTTGGGAGAGAGCAATCCTTCCGCTTCTCTTTAGCAGGCTCTGACTATTTGTTCATGCTTCTCTGGGGGCTTATTTAGTGGTTCTGGAAATATTTTAAAGACATTTAAAAGGAGTTGACAAATGTTTGACCTGTTTCAGTGTCCATGAGCTGAGTTAAATTATGATGGTATCCTTTACGTGCAACCCAGAGGCCTGGAGTTGAAAGCTAGGGAAGACTGTAGGAATGTTAAACCCATTTCAGTGACAGTATCCAACATATGGTTTATCTGGTTGAACCATAGGAGTGAGGAAGTAGCAGAGTTATGTGAAGGGTTTGGGTACGACCAAACCTTTCCAATAAATATGCTGTAGCTGCCACTGGGTTCCTGCTGTTCCAAATGTCATCTTCCCAGCCACCTGAATCTCTCTGCTTGCAGAATTTCCAGAAGGGAAGAGATGCATATAGGGGAAAAATATGATGCTACTGCATTAGGTACTCTTTTTTCTATAAAACTACCCTGCTTGTTAAAAGTAGATATATTTTAAAAAACCCAACCAAAATTGGTTACTGATTAGGCTGGGGTGTTTGATGTGCTTTGTCCTTGGCATTCTTGCACGGAAGTCTCTCTTTTTTTACATAAGGTGGCACCTTATGTAACTGGTGCTAAACTCCCTTCTCTTGCCCGGCAGATTTGTTTGTCTACCTCTTGACCTGTTCATCTCACTTCTCCTAGACCATCCTTGGGTCTGTGTTATGCTGGCTCTTTACATGATTTTGTTTTTTGCTCCTCAGCTATTCTGGTACCATTCAGGCACCATTATCCTCATGTATGATACCTCTGTGTCCAAAACCTCTGTCCTTTCTTCCACGTATTGTCTGCTCTGTTTTCACTTCAACTTGTGATTTCTCTAGCCAAGAATGTTCCTGAGCCTATGTCTCTCATTTCCTTTCTATTTTCACCCATAACTTCTCTTCAGTTGTAGCTACCATTCACAGACAAACTCGGGGGCATCATGAATAGCAGGGAAGCAGGTCTCACTTGAGTTGGTGGATTTCCACAGGAGAATGTCAGCAGTTTGCACAGTGGGTCACCATCCCTGTCCAGCTGAAGTTTCTTAACCTATTTACTGTAACTTACTGGAGGCAAAAAAATCTAGTATACAGTTAAATTAAGCTTATCTTTGCCTGCTTTGTCTTTATTTGCCTTAGTTTATCAATTTCTTCTGTGTAAGTGGAAGAATGACCATTGTGTTGGTCAAAGCCTGAGACAAGCTGCAGTTGCTCCTTACAGGAGCCTAAGTTAAACTTGTTCAAATATGACTGTCTGCAGTTAATGTCATAAAATTATACTTAAACATCTAAGTCTCCTGATTTTTTGGAAGATTTGAGCAGTTGCAACTCCAGGTGCGTGTGTTATGTTATCCAGGAGATGTGTTATGAAGTCATCTCAGGAAATCAGGGCACTTTTATTTAAGCCTCTAAATAAGAACTGGAGATTTTATATTTTACACTTTCAGGTTTTGTGAATGCTTCCTGCTGTGTGTAGGTTTCAATTTGTGTTAATGCCAGGAAAAAAAGTCACCTCTCACCACCATCCTCTGCCCTCCTCAGAACAAAACCATGGAATAATGTTTGCCATGTCTGAACTGTCTCAGTGTACAGTTTAACTTCTTTGTTTCCTCCCAGCAAGGAGAACTGTGACTGAAAAAAGTGAAATGCTGCAAAATCACCTTCAGGACTAGGCTGCTAATTAAGCAGTGTGTAAGTTTCACATTGTTCAGGAGAGGATCAGATTATTATCTGTGGCTGACCTAAACTGTGAACTTTTCAGCTATGCCCTCAAAATTAAAAGTTCCCTTTCCCTCTTGGAAGCATTGAGCAGTAGCTTTTCTGAGGTGTGCACTTTTCCTCCCTACTACTTGAAGCACAGCTTTCTAATGTGAAAAATATTTTTGTCTTTTTTTCTTCCCCCAACTGCTTCAGCTGTAACAACACTGGATGTTTGCTTGGCTTGGGTGGGAAGGTGGAAAAATTCTTCCAAAATTTAGAAACAGAGAGCTTTCTGATGTGTGCAGTAATCTTAAGGCAGTAAATTCTTTTTATTTGATTTTAAATGCATAATTTAGTATACAATATAAAAATGTATCCAAGGGGGAAATGAATTTTTTTTAATAACATGCTTCCCAAGGCGAGTGGCAAAACGTGCGTGTTGATGGGAAAGGGAGGGGATAAATTTATATCCTCAAGGCATGACTTGTGGTTTTGAATAAAATTGAGATTGGTGCTGCTGTTGGCTTAGTTTCTTCTAGGCAGAGATGGGTTATGCTGTTCACTGGGAATTCAAACACAGGCAAATTGGGTTCACTTTACAAGACTTTGATGGTGCAGGGGTTTACTCTACAGTTCACACTACAGAAGGTATTGACTTCTCTGCAGCTCAGAAAGAGAATTTGTAGACTGGAGATACTTCTCTTGTCAAGAAAATTTTGTGGTCCTGTTTTGCCACCCTTGTTCACGTGAGGCACCCCTCTAGCACCAGTGAGGTTCACTGCACAACTGGGCATCGTATGAGGGTGACAGTTATTTTATTTTCAGTCTGTTGCTACACAAACAGTGTTTCTTAGACTCTGACAGTGATTATCACTTTTCTTCAACATTAAACAGACTTAAGACTAAAGAAAATAAGTATTAGTTTAAAACTGTGCTTGTACATCTTTCTTTGGGGAATGAATTGTTTGTATTCTGTCTATCTGGCTGCCTGCATGAGGTTTAAAGAGAGCATGCTTATTTTCTCACCCTTTGGGTCAATTAAAATGTATGATTGCAAGTGTTTGCTGCGATTTTTATAGATACAGTTTTTAACTCATGATGCAGACTGAGGTAATCACATTGATTTCAATTGAAGATTTTTTAATGCTCATTTAATCTGAATCAGCCAATGGAGTTTTTATTTGAAAGCAAGTTCATAATACATTTGACCTGCATGTCTTCTGTTCATAGTGGATTAAAAAGAAATCCACAAAATAGCCTTGATTGCCTGAACTTAAAATCTGAAATATAGAGCTGTCTAGAAAGTGTATGTTCTTCCTTATACTGTCATTCTTCATTTCTTGTTTTCTTTTCTGTTTCTATGCTGCATAGTTAATTCATCTTTTAATGAAATAAATATAATTTTAAAACTTATTGTTTGTATATATGAAACAAAAAAGTACTTCAATTACTTTATCTTTCTTGCTTGTGTAAGAGACATCAAAATTACTGAAGTTGGTTTCCACAGTGCAGTGCACCTTAAATCCAGAGCAGCTTTCATTCTGGAGAGACTGGCAATCTGTAACACATCTTCGTGTGCTGTCTCCAGCATTCACTGGAAAACTGCAGCCTGTGTGGATTTGCTCAGAACAGAATTGTATAATGGCATGGCTCTTTCTAAAATGAGTTAAATACAGCCACTTCTGGTATTATTGGTCCTGTGTCAGAATGCAAAATGTAAAATATAATGAACAAAGGATGAAGATAAGGCGTGCCTCCAGGGAAATGGGGCTTGAGAGCTAGTGGAACCACGCCTGGTGTAAAGGTGATTTCCCCAGTGGTTAAAACCCACACAGAGACACAGGAAGAATGAGCTGTGAATCATGCTGCCTTCTAGCTACTCTAGCCTGCTAAATGGTCTCAGAGGAGGCCACTGCAACTAGCTAAAGACACGGCATTGCCTGGGGGACTCCAGCTTGCTTTAGGGACAGCTTCAGTCAGGTGAGGTGCTGGGAAGGTGGACCCACCTCCTCCCCTCCAGCTCTCTTTGGCTGGTGTCAAACTCGGCTCACCAGCATGGGATTTGCAGCCAGCCTGGGCTTCCTTAGCTTCCTCAGTCTACAGTGTGAGGGCATGTTCCTCTTAAAGTGAAGTGAATTAATTCATGAACTGATGTTCTGATGTTAGATCTAACTACTGGTTCACCTGTGAAATACAAGTAAGGTTTTATTTTCCCCCTTTTGCATTATTTTTATGCAGTTTTTTTTTTCTTATGGACTTTCTTAGGGGTTTTGCAATATTGCTGCAGTGATATTACAAACCAAATGCCAGATGTGCAACTTCAAACTGTGGTGCCTGGGTAGCCTGATATTGCAAATACCAACTTATATGAATTACATGAAGTAAGGATTAAGTTGTCTGCTTTCATTGGTTTGTGAAATGGCTCTTTTCCAAGAAGTTCTCCTCTTTAAAATACCATATAAAAGGTGGTTTGGGCCTAATCCTCTCTGTATAGGGCTCTCTGAGCTTTCAAAGTCAGCTGTAGCAGGTGAGGGGGAAGCAGAGCCTTGTAAAACCAGGTGTCTGAATTATTTCCTTTATGACACATTGAATGTGCCTTTGCTGTTTTGTTCTATGATGTCAGTTGATTGATTTATGCTGAGCTGTAATGAAATCTTACAGCCTAAATGCTTTAAACTGTGCATCGGATGATGTGCTTCAGCCAAATAAGGCACCACCAGTCAGTCCTGTTCTGCCCCTGGTGCATTGTGGGAATCTCATCAGATTCTGCCATGTAAATGCTCCTCACCGATGCCCAGCAGAGGGTGATGTTGGACAGTAGGTTGTAAATCTGTGTTTTGTAGCACCTCGCACAATTATCTGCAGCCATTCCTTCAGTTTTCATCATTTTAATCCACCCTTTAGAGCTATTACTTAAATGATATAGACATGGGTGATATAATTAGAATGTGCTGTATCTGCCATTAATTTATAACATATGATAGGATTATAGATGTCATAAAAGTGTATCTTGAGAATGCTGTGAACTCTGTTTAACCCTGATGTTTCAGAAAAGTTTGATTTTTATGGCTGAAGTCTCATCACTGCAACAAGGTCTTTCTTTCTCCTCGAAAATATGCTTAAAATGAAAATTCAATTTTCTATCCAGGCTTGATATTCTGGAATTGTCATATACAAAGAAATACCATATTGTTACTTCAAGCAGCAATACAGCTATCCTGACTTGGATTTGAATTTCTCTAGCTCCAGGGATCCTTTAAGTTTAGGGACAGGAAATTAATTTATCAGGTGAAAGTTAAATTTGTGCCTCTTGACCACATCCATATTTTCCATAAAATTTCATCACTGAAAGCTGTAAGTAGTGTGAAATACTGTCCATTTGTGTATTTGTCTCCCTCTTGTGGCTAAACAATTTTTTAGGCCTTGTATTTTGAAATAGCTGTTTTTATTCTTAGCTGAGATTATTTGAGTGATTTTTCTATACCTAGTTGTTTCTTGTGGATGTTTTTCTCATATACTTTCAACTGATGTGTGCACCAAACTGTCACAGTAGTGGCCATCTTCGTATTTACGGCGTAGATTTTGGCATTCTACAAAACATAAAAGACTGAGTCAGGAGTTTCTGGTTTTCCAAAGATACCTGCATTTATTTTTAGAATGTTCCATGGGCCCACTTTTGTCTGGTGACCCAAAATGCCAGCTAGTAAGCAGAATGAAATATACTAGGTACTTCTGTACGTGCTTTGTGAGGAGGGAAGTGCTGAGCTTTGGAAGTGTCGAGAGTTTGGTAACTTGCACTGTTGGGCAAGGATGGCTGCATTAGTATGGCTCTTAAACAGAGTCAAGTAAGTTGGGAGTAAAACAAGCCTGAGTTTGCTGTCTCTGCTCCTGCAGACTGCATATAGATGCCCTTCTGAGCTTCCAGAAAAAAAGATTTTGTGACATATTTCTAAATTTAAAAGCCAGTAAAGCTGTCAGATCCTTGGATTGGAGTCACCTAACCTGAGTGAAGAAGGATTTTTAAAGGATCTTTTCCTATAGGTTTTCAGTGAAATGGGGCGGAGAGGATGTGATTGCATATCAGACAAAATAATTTTATCTTAAAATGCTATGATGTCTTGCAGAACAATTCCTAGCCAAAAGATATCTAGGCGTTTAATACGTAACACTTTAATTTGCTCATTCACAGGAAGTTAGTTTTCTCTTAGGGGCTGTAACTTCACCTTACAGTTGCTCTTCAGCAATTCTGTGATGTAAGTGTCCTGCTTTGTGCCTCACTTTACACCACACTTTTTCCTTGAACTTCTAGTATAGAAGACTGTTATTTGTATTTGAAGGGTTAGAGATGAATTGGAAAAGATTTGCCTCTTTCAGGCCATTTGCAGCAAATTGTTTTGAGAGACTAAAGCCACAACTCCACATTTTCTGCAGTCAAAGATGGAGACAATTCAAAACCTTTTGGGTGCCACCTGTGATGACTGAGAGAGCCAGGTGAAAGGACTTTCTTTTTTTTGCTGAAGCTGAAAGGACTTTTCTACACTGTAAAAGCAGTTCCTAGCTTCCACACCTTGAAATTAATATGTTTGTCTTGAAAAAAGAAAAGAGGACTCAGTGTGCCTGAGGAGCTTGTCAGCTTAGTATTAAGCCACAGCCATCGGAGGCATGGGCGCATCTTGCCGATTTTCCTCTCCAGTATGTTATTTTGTACCTTTGCTCTCACCAGCTGGCTGTGATGCCAGTGTTTTCACTAGTTGTGCAGTCAGGTACTTGAATGCATTGAGATTATACTTAGATCCTGGGCTTTGAAGAGAAAATTTGATCCAGTTCCAGCTGCAGCTGGCTCTTCTGTAAATAAAGAACTGTACCAAACACCAGACAACTGAATACCTCTCTGCTTTGCACCGGTAAATTCCTGGCAATGAAGTTCCCATTTAATTTAGTGAAATAGCTCATATCTCTGCAGTTATCATGCTCTGGTGCTAGACTACTCTGGTTTTCCCCTCCACTCCACAGCTCCTTTTAAACTGCAGCATTACTCAAGCTCTACAACAGGAGACAAGACATTAAAAAAAAAAAATCTGGTTTTATTTGTCCTCCTATCAAATTCCCCTAAATCAGACTGTGACCAGACATGGAGTGGAAGCACCCCAACCTTTTATAGTACTTACTCTGTAGGATAGGGAGGAGGCAAACTCCAGCTCTAAATCTTCCTGGTGCCACCCTTAATGACAAGGAGAACATGGTGCCGAAGTCTATTATGTGCTGAAAGGCCCCTAAGTGTTATTGTAAAGGGCTTCTGTAAACCCACCATACATTTTCATCTGAAGATTTTTAGGCTTGCACTGCATGGGAAAAAAGCTGGTGGAGTATTTGTGGTGTGTATCTGCCATATTTTATAGTAAAGAGTTCTTTCTGAGCAGCTCTCTTTTTTAATTATATCTTAAAACGGTATTAAATGTTGGCTCTGCTCATGCCAACTGCTGTTTGGTTGTAGTCACTGCAAGAGCTCTTGCTTGTTGGGACATCAATTTTCTTTTCATCGATGCTTTGCTTTTATGTTTGGATGGGAATTTGAAAGCATATAGGCTGAAGCAGAAAATATTGCTGAGGCACACAGAATGATAAATTTCCCTTCTGATACAGGAGAGTCTAAGGAGGAATATATGTTTTGTTCCTTTTAAGAAGTTTTCCTTGCTAGATGATGTTTTGAAGAAGGAGGGGGGGAACAAATTTTTTCTTTTATGTGGTGAGGAGAAGAGGGTGTATGTGTGGGTTTGTTTTTTCTGCCTCTTAAAGTCTACCTTAAAGTGGATATTTTATTACCTGCTTCTCCTGACTTACGTGTATTGGTAATTGAAGGAGAGTGCTGAACTGCTGGCCTAGTGCATTATTTGTGTTTTCTGAGTCTCCAGGATCTTGAAGGAGGTGATTATGCCAACAGCTGCCTCTTGGGAAATGCAAGGGGAGAGGGGAAATTGCCTAGTTGGGTAGATGGGCTCACCTCTGAAAGGTCATGAAGAGAACGAAATGCTGATGTATTGATACCTTGTGGACCCTTTCTTCCCAGCTTGACACAAAAGGGAGCTTTAAATCAAAAGAAGACTGTGCCACTGCAGAAAATAGTTCACGTGTATTTCTGATCTTCTTGCCAGCCAGCCAACGTTTGCTTCTGTAAATCACTTCTTCCTTTTTTCTGGTGTGACTCCTTTTCGTTCTTTCTACAGATGTGCAAGAAGGAATGTCATTTACTGTAATCAGCTTATCTTGCTCAGCCTTTAAGGATGTTAATTTTTCAGTATTAAATTGGAATATTGTACTAGGATCATTCTTGTTGGTGACCTTTTGCCTGCTTGACTAACATAGATATGACAAAAGCTGCAGTGCAGCCCTGTAACACAGGGATGATAGCTTCTAATGGGGATTACATAAAAGCTAATACACTTCTTGGTATATTTGGTGCTTCTGAGAGTGTCCTTCACAACATATTTAATAACATGCAGCCCAGTATTATCCACTTCTCTTTGAGCTTGAATTATGAACTCATAATATGCCTTCAATCACAGAAACATCTTGGGTTTTTTTGGTTTTTTTGGTTTTTTTTTTTTAAGGAGCGTAATTTTGAGATTTTTACTTCTTTTTGAGTCTGGACAGTTACGTTTGTACTGAGTTTAAGCAGGCTTGGTGTGTGCTCTATAATAAAGTCTGCATCAGGATTTAGATCTGTTATTTGCAGGAGTTAAATCTTTGTATTTTTGGTCGACTGTTTTAATTTACACTCATGTTTCACCCTCTCCTGTCCCACTCAGGTGTGTGCCGTGGAGAGTAGCCTATAACTTCATTTTGTTCAAACGCTTTGTTCTCTTGCCACCTCCTGTGTGTTCCATTGCACACTAGTACACTTTCAGGAGGAGGTATGACCCCACTTAAGATGCTTCAACAACCTGATAGGCAGAACAGTCTCCTTGGAGTAAGGTGTGGGTTTGATCCCTGGCCTCTAACTTCCCTGAGTGCTTTAGCTACAGGGCTACTGTGTAAGTAGCTCTTTCAGGTGTTTGTGCTCAGGGTGGAAGGAAAGTGATGCCCAAGAGCTTTAGAGGTGAGATGATTTCTCCCTGAACCCCTGCTTCACTTAAAACACACACCTGGGCTTCATCCTAGAGTGCAGTTGCAGGACATTATCAGACTCAGGGTGTGCATGAGTGTTTCTCCTTGTGCTTTTGTCTTTATCCTTGAGACTTTGCTCCTCAAAGTCAAATGACGGTTTGTTCCTTCAAAATTGAGAGCTGAAATATCTGAGTAAAAAAATACAAGGGAAGGAAGGAGAAGGGAGGGAGAGATGTCTTTTGAAAGGACATGATATTCCTGTTTATTCAGAGAGTCATGCATGTAGTCAAGATGTAGAGAAAACAGTTTTCGTATTATTACAGGGCCAGCCTCTAAAACACAACATTCAGGAATAATTACAAAGTTCAGTGTCAGCTGTAGTGAAAACTTATTTTGACAAGTTATGCATTTAAACCAATATAGGTTAAACTTTTCTCTTCCTCATGTATATCCTATGACTGAAGACATTCTAGAAAGGGGGAGCAGGGAGGTGTGAAGTATGGTGGACCATAAAGCATCTTGGGATTTCATTAATTTACGATGAAAACAATGTGACTGGAGTTACATGTCAGCTGTAAGAAAGACCCTAAAGCACCTACTTTTACGTGCTTGGAGACAGCCAGCTACAATGCACCTTGATCACATCTTGATAGCATGTGGCCAGGAGTGAAGAAAACAGAAAACTTTTTTTTTTTCTTTTAAACAGCCCTCATTTATTCACAAATTTGTGCCTGGAACAGCTTTCATGTAGGTAATTTCACTATTTATTTCAGTTCAGGTTGATTAACAAGTTTACTGATTTAAAGGGCACACTTGACATTTAGCTGCAAAAATATGAGAAGCATGTTAAGTGCTGGTTGCTTGTTTCGATTAGCCCTGAGGAACACTACAGGGATCTTGATGATTTTTGTGAGGTCAGTGTTTAGTGGGAACTACTTCCAGCAGAGGAGTTTCTCTGGACTCTCAACTGAGCAACTGTGTAAGATAAGTTGTTCTGTACATCTAATTCTGATAAAATCAATGCAGCCGTATATTTTACAGTAGTGTAGGATTTTTCCAATTTTCTACCTGCAGTCACTTCTGCCCATCCTACAAAAAAGCAGATTAAACATTTCACAGAGTCTCCAGTAGATTGCTGTGAAACAGTACATTGGGAAAGATGCTTTGAGAAAAAAGGCATCTTGTTTTCTCCTTTAAATGCCTTCAAATTAAAAGAATAAATTTCTATCTGCCATAAATGAAACCCAAAATCCTCTTCACTACTACTACTTTATCTGTGGCAGGTTTTGAATTAGTTGTAAAACTTAAAGCTTTCAAGAGTTCATCTCTGGTTTCTTGATACAGTTTGCTTAATGTCACCAAGAATTAGTGCTACTTACACAGTGCATTTTGCATTGTAACATATTTTTGCAAATAAATTTAATTGTGAGAAGCGAAAAGGTTTAAAAGACTTTGTGGGCTTATGGTAGAACAGAGAAATCTAAAAAGTATCCAGTTAGGATTTGCGAGGGCTTCAGTGTGAAATATCTCCTTTGTATTGATATTTTCCAGTTTTTAAATACTTCTCTAAAATAAGTACACTGCAGCTGATGTGTATAACATTGCACTTACTGCAAACTTGCATCAGCAGAGTTTTTCTTTTATTTGTTGGCACTTTTTAATGTTTGCACTAATGTGTGAATTTCTTCGGCCAACAGCTGAAAACTTTTGGGAAGAAAAACACTTCATCAGGTAATTAATTATTTTTCCATTTCTGAAATAAAAAGGATATTTGAAAACTGCTATCCCCCTTCTCCCAGCTGTGAACCTCCACACAATACCGGGGTATATTTAAAGCAGCATCAGAGCTTGGGCCTTCTGCAGCCGGGTGCCACTGGCACCACACAGCAGCAGTGCCTGCAGACTGCATTGATCCCTCCACTCAGTGTGGAACTTCTCTCGCAGGACCAGTGTGTTGTCCCAGCTTTTGGAGTCTCTCCTACATGTACCACGAAGTAGGTGAGCTGTGTGAGGAAAAGGGGCTCCTTGATCTTAATAGTCTCCTTTGTGTGTTGTTATTACAGCATTACAATCTATTTACAATTATAAAGTGTCATTTTTCCTCTGTAAGACTCCACTTTATATAGCACGTTGGGGTGAGCGTGCAATATGGTGTAATTCAATTTGTGGAAGTAGCTGTAAAACTGGTGTGTCCTGTCTCCAAGGGCTGATATAGAAACCTAAATAATGGTCTCATGTGCCTTGCTCTGGGTTTTGGATTTTTTTTCATGTTGTGTAAAGGTGTTAGCTATAAATCAGTAAGAACTATGGAAGCCAAAAGTGCTGTACTGATTTACAGATAACTGCTTCCCAGGGCAAACTGGAAAGTAAATAGGCCTCCCAGCCTAAATCGTCACCTCCCACCAAATTTTGACAAGTGTGATAAGCAGTTTCGAAATGCTGCAACTCTGTTACAAACTCTACTACTAAAACTGATTTTCTTGTGTACAATTAGTATATACATATATGCAACTAATATACAGTTTGTGTACCAAAATCAATATATATGTGGGAAAAGTTATTCATGTCACTATAAAATAATTTGCTTAAGAGTTGAGTATCTACATTGACGTACAGTTCATATAGAAATTGATTGTATTTCAGGGTAAGGATGCAAACATTCAGAAAGCTTTCTAACTATTCTCTCTTCACTACTTCTAAAATTCTCTTGTTGATTCATGATTCAAATCTTTCTGAAAATCAGTTGAACTTTAAATTTTGAATGTGATATATTAGGATTACAGAGTTTGGTTTAATAGATTTGAGGGTAAAATGAGAGACAGAGAGTCAACCCAGCCATAGATTTGATGTTTGACCTTTGACTTTTCTGCGCTCAAGTATTGTAAAATGTGACACTGTCCATAGGTGTCCAATGGCTCTGAAATAAAATGTGACAAAGCAGAAGTATCCTTACCTGTATACTATTTTTGTTATATACTTGCACATTTGTTTTTTTGCGGTAACCTCCTTCTGAATTATAGTCTTTCTGAAGTCATATATACACTTGGTTTTGATTTTCTTTGCCTTATTTTGTGGTTTCAGATGGCTTTGCTTTTATTTGTTACTTTGTATTAGCTTTTACTCATTATAAATTAGAGACAGCATGCCAGTTCTCATTCCATCCCAAAGTGTCTCTGCTCTAGAAAGTGTTTTACTACAAAGATGCTATGCAAACTAAGAAAGATCATTTGTAACGGTGGTGGTGGTAATTCCTAAAGGCTCAAACTGATATTTAGGGCACACCAACATATCAACAGATGTGGGTCTAAATGAGTGACTTGGAGTATAAAGCAATACATTGTCAGGAAAGTATGTCGGACCGTGATTATTAATGGGCTTTTAATTAGTGGATAGTCAAGACAAGCCTGTTTTTATTATTTTGTGTCTAGCTGGATACAGTCTCAGACCACTCCTGTCAGGTCACACCTTTCTTAAGAAGAAATTTAAAGAAGTATTTGTCTTTTGCTATTACTCTTTCTAAAGATCTGCCTGGATTGTAGCTTTGCTCAAGTGGAGAGTTTCAAGCACTATTTTAGGGCTACCCTTGTAGATAAGCAGGGAGACAGGACTCAGACTTGGTGTGAGATGTGGTTTTGTGTGGCCAGATGAGCCTAGCTCCCAAGTTTGCATCTTATCCGTACAAAAAGTGCCTGCAAGGTGCTGAAAACCTATGTCAGGATTATTTAACATAGAGAAAAACCATAATGAACACTTAAAAAGCAAGAATGGGATCAAGCCAAATGTAGTGATACTTGGAAAGTGTCCGCAGTCTAGAATTGTGTAAAGCAGCAAAATTTCCATCCTAGTTCTGGGAGGATAGGGCTGTGTTTCAGTCCCTGCCGTCCATCAATTTTTTTGTCTTTCCTGAAAAGGAAATTTGCACTTAACCCATGACTAGAGGTACACTTACAATTCAGCCCGTGGCTCTGTCAGTGTGGCTACTGCAGTGTGCATTCATTCACTGACCACAGCTGGCCAGCCGTGCCCTGCTGGGGTGCTGGAGTCCCTCTAGCTGGCTGTGATTTAAGTTCCCTATATAAGAAATTAAAAATACTAAAGCAATATCCTTAGAGTATAAAATACATTACTTCCACAGTAGAAGATCTGGCCCTTCATAGTGTATGTCTCACATCTGTGCCTGTGTCTAGTCACAACAATTGTATGTTTTATAGAGTGAATTATTTATCCACAGATTGTGTTTTCAATATAAATATTTCTGTTTCCTATTCAGCTCCACTGTTGTTTGTGGTCTACTGTTCTTTGTGATGCTACTCGGCCAAAGATGTTTTGTTCACTATATAACTTCATGTGGAACGGATGAATGGACCACATCTATGACAAGTCAGTTGGTGTTTTTGTGGGAGCACTGATGTAAAGAGATACTTTGTACAGTAATTGGGAGTAGGAGTAACAGACGTGAGGTTGTGTCTCCAGCACGGATGGTATTTAGCTTCCTGCTAAGTTAATAGTCTGTCTGTTCAAGGGACTCGAGCCATTCTTTTTTGTCCTGTTGTTTTTCCCTTCTTTGTCATTTCTCTTCCTCTCATTTAGTCACTGAGTTAAATTACAGATTAGCTATCAAAGTCATTTGTGTTTCCCTTGGAGAGTGCCTACTGTTAGCATCTCCCATGCCCTACAAATGTAATCTGATGTTGCTTCTTGGTGTGTTCCATGCACACTCTCCCTCTGCAACTTGCCTTTTTATCCTTTCCATACTTAACACATCTACGGCATTTTCTTTACCAGGGAAATCCATCTTCCATGCTCACTTGTACCCTCAGAGGACAAGGGATAGTGGTCATCCTTGTGTGTCCTTCTAACATTGACTTCACTTTTCTATTAAATTCTTTCAGATGCTGAGGATACATTTTATATTGGCAGCATTTAGCTCTCCTACCAATGTCTCTCTCTAGAATTATTTTTTTAGATTTTAATTATGATCGCATACAATTGCTGTAGGTGGATACTACATGCATATAGTTTGGCTTCTCCTGCTCTCTTCTTTCCTTCTTCTTGGTTTCATTCTACATCTCTCTCCTAGGTCATACTTTCCTGTCTCTCTGGCTTTCATTTGTATTGCAGGGTTACCAAAGACAGGAGAAATAACTGTTTAGTGCGGCTAATAATGCCATAGACAGGAAGAATATCCTGGTGTGTAGGAGGAGGGAGAGGTTAAAAGCTGCCCCTCTGTAGGAAAGGCAGCTTGGTATTAGAAGATACATGTTATATGTCCGTTCAGTCCTGTGTGATGCTGTAGACTCTGGCTTGTACTCAAGCCCAACTCTGCTTCTTTTATTTTTAAGTGTCTTATTGTCATTGCCAGAACAAATTTCTTAGACCAAACAGCAGTTATCAGCTCTGTAATCCTCCTAAACCCTTGCTTAGCTTTTCATAGACAGCATCTCCATGAGATTTCTGCAGCTCTGGCATTGAATCAATACTTTTTTATGAGTGCTCCCATTCCAGATGGATCCACTGAAGGAAAATGCTTCTTGAGATTTAAGATTATTACTCTTGAATATCAGGTGCTACTTGTACCTGAACAGAAAGATTGCTCTTTGTTTTCTCATTTACATGTAGTTCATTCTGGGGTAGGTTAGTTTATCTCACATTAAAACTATTCAGTGGAATCGATGTGCAGATTCCGAACATCTGTGTCCCTGACAACAGCACACTGGTGTATCTTTCCTTGGATTGATGGCATCCTCAGGGCAGGAGAAAATTATGTTTATGATATAAACTGAACAACGGCCTTTGAAGTGATTGTTCAGAAAGTACTGCAGGAAAAAGAGGGAAAAAGCCCCAAGTGTAGTATGTTAAAAGAATACGGGGTTTTAAGAAAGCATAGTTGCTACACTGGCCCTTCACTCATCAATAATTACAGATTTTTCTTCTCTGCAAGATTAAGTGCCCCGCAGTAAAAGAGCAGAGTAAGATCACAAATGTAAGCCCACCCTTGTCCTTGCTTTCTGGCTGCCTGCTATGTCAGTGAAGTCAGGGCAACTGTATTAAGAAAAGCATTGGTAATTCTGAGATCAGAGCCCCATTTTGCATAGCAAATTTTAGCAGGTCCTAATCTGGAATATAAAATTTGTCAATCTTTGAAACCTTGTAAGTCATTACACAAAAATGCAACATTCTTGTGATGGAAGATGGTGTATTTTGCCTCATGCTGACTTGTAAGGGACTGCTTCTCCTGTTAGGTATGTTATAACCAAATCTTTTTTTTTTTTTTTTCCAAAATATATGTATTTGTATGGTGAAGTTTTATACACAACGAATCTGAGTGAAATGCACTTGAGCTATGCCTTATGTGTATTGGTAAGTGAGTATGGTACATGGGCCTTGAGATAGCAGAATAAAGCATTTCCCTTCTCTGATTTTAGATGACTTTTATTTTGAAGAAAAGAGATGCCTTTTGCATCAATATTTGATTTTTCACTGTGATGTGTCACCATAATTTTCCTTAAAAACAACGTAAGGATGCAGATTTCTGTCTTGGTGGGTTGCTGTATGTGCAGAGTTGCTTCCTAATGTTACCCTGTCTTTAATCTGCCAACTCTGACAGGGAAACATCACGTTCCTTTTATCTGTCAGGATGAAATCCTCTTCTCTGAAGAGCTCCTGGATCTCAATTTTAGAAGTAAAGATAAAAGCAAAAACAAAGTGGGGGTAGTAATCCAGACCTTTTCTGGCTAGGATTATCGATTACCCAGTCAAATATTAGATAATTTGACTTTTGTCATTGAGATGGCATTGCCAAAGCCATTGGTATCAAAATAATTTCTTTTAAGTGCCAGAACTGTAGTGGATAAAAGAATTCCCCCCAATGATATTCTGCCTCTGGTTATTCTGGACTCTTATTTTCATTTCAGATGTATCACTATGCTAGCACAGCCATGTGACAGCATGCTTGCATTCCTCAGGAATGGTGTGCATCACTTGTTTTGAAAGTGAAAAGCACTTCAGTGCTTTCGAGTGTATTGTAAACATCAGAAAACTGGAACGATTTAATATCATTCTTCCAGTACTTTTGGAAGGGTAAATAGTAAAACAAATTATAGTGTTCTATGTTATTTTCTGCCAAATTGCTATAATTTCATAATAAATTAAATCCGTGGATACAAACTCCAAGCATCTGCAATTTGAACATTCTTCCTAAAAACCCCTGCAAAGATTCTTCTTCTTGACTTTGGAAATATAGTGCCAACATCTGAAGAGGCTCTCTGTAAACTGGATTTTGAAATCACTTCAGCTGGCTATTGCACTTGCTCAGTTTGAGGTGGCATACCTCCTACAGCTAGCAAAATTTCTCCCCCACCCCTCCTTCTTAAATACTGTTGTTGGTCTTTGTTTTGCTGGAGTGTGGAGGCATATGCTCAGCAAGTTTGTCATGCTTTGTATTTTTATCATCTGCTCAGCTTACCACACAAAATTAAAGATTTTACTTGTACAATCAACACGTGTTCTCATAAATAAACCTTAGGGTGAAGTGATGCTTTAGAGACAGTGGGGTTTGGGTGTTTATGATTGGAAGCAGAATCAGCTCCTTGACTTTCTATAACTTGCAGCGACTCCATGTCAGAAACAGTTAGGATGGACTTTATGTAGAGATCCAGCATGTGTGCAGGCCCTCTAAAGAAAAATTCTTCATAGACTTATACAAGTAGAAGCCAAATTTGACTGTGACTTGTGCAGTCATGTAAATAAAAACCAAAGATGTGGCTAACATTCTGGAGGGCAACATACAGCTTCAAAATAAAGCATGCTAAAATCCAGCCTCACATCTGACATTTGTTACTGCTGGGACAAGAACACTCTGTTCAGGACACATGCAGCCACAGCTCAGGAGTACCACATGCATAGTGGGGGTTAGATCCCATCAGGTTTTGAACTCCTACTGAAGAGTGAGCATCCTTCATTCCTTCTAGTATTTGCAGAAGTTAAGTCCACTCAGCATCTCTCTGCTTCAGGCCTTGCATTCCCCTCTGGTGTTGGAAAATGTGAGAGGGATGGAGATTTCAGGTAGTAAATGTGTCATTTACCAGCTCCCCTTTAATATCCCAGTCTCATTTCTCTTTTACATTAATTCTTATTAAAAAAACCTAAACAAACCCCAAAAATAGAAGTAGCAGCCTTTTCTACTTGTGTCGCTCCATTCCCAGCATTCCCAGCGCAGAGTTTGGACAGTAGAACTGCACTTATGAATATTGTAAAACGAAATACTTTTTAGTATTTAGTATTAGAAGTAGAATTGGGAGGATTTTTGTACCTGCTTTTCCTGAATATGACTATCTTGCATTGAATTTTATAAGATTTCATCTTTAGGATTGCATCCCACACCCAACTGTTAAACTGTTATTGGATCCAAATAAAATTTTAAAACAGTTAATGTGGAAATAATTACTGGACAACAGATATTACTTTACTCTGATTAGATAGTATTTTTTAGTTTATCTTATTTTCTGTCAGCATGTCAGCTTGGATGTAACTTCTGCAGTAGTAATATTAGAACAAACTAATAAGTGTATGTTCTATTATTGATAAATTGTTTTATATTGGTGTTATGGTATTTTTGTTATTGTATGTTATTTATACGTTTATACATTTATATTTCTATGTTTTCTGCTGTTATAGTTGTTTATATACTGTTATTGTTGCACTTAAAAATATCATTAATTTGTATTTTTCCTTATGCTGCTGATTTGTACTTCCTGGAGTTACTGTATCCCTAGCAACTCAGGCTTCATTTATACCTGTTGGGAAGTCTGCCTTTTGCGAAGTGGATCATCTTGAACATCTCTAGGAATTCATACCAGAGACATGCTAGCTGTGCTCCATTTGCTTCTTAGTAATCTTTGATTTTAAATCATCCTAAAGTCTTTGCACACACTAGTAAACTTGAGCCTTGTGGCACATGATATAAATTGAGAATTATAAAGTCATTCTGCAGAACTGTCCCTCTTATATTCTTCATGTGTTTTATCCCATAGAAATTCCACTTCAGTCTTTGCAGTGGAGTCTCTCTCTGACACCACTTGCTTTCACCCCAAATTACACTTCATTGTTGTAAAGTTTAGTCAGATCATTTAACATCAGTTACATCACTGGGTAAATTTTAGGAATCACGTTGTATTATTAGGATGAGAGGCCTCTTAGGATGAAAGACAACCAGCTGGTAGCAGGGTACCAAATAGCATTGGCAGTGGCAAACAGTGCAGTAGCATTATAGATATTTTTATTCATAGTTCTGGATATGTTCTGGAGCCTCCAGATCTTTTCACAGACTTTTGTAGGGTATTCCCTTCACAATAAAAGCTTCTTGCATTGTCACACTTAAAAGCATTTGGCTGAAAATTTAGTGATGTCTAATAACCATACAATTAAACTCCTTTTGTACATTGGGATGATGTCTCTTTTATATAGCGTGTGTTGAAAGGTATAGTGATCATTCTTCTCTTACTCAATTACCTTTATCTTTAAAATCTTCAGTTTGCTTTTTCAGAGCTTCAAAAGTGGTAGTATAAAATCCATATCCTAATCAGACTAGATAATTATGCTTGCAGAGACCTATTCAGGGTTAGCTGTCTGTACACGACTGAGTCTGCACTGAAGCAGGGATGAATCTGCACATAATGGTTCACCTAAACAAAAGCACAGTATTACTGGGGAATGTTTAATTCAAATGTAGCAACCTATAGCACATCAAAGCGTGATTTAGAGTAAGAGTTATTGTTGAGACCTTTTGAAGGTAGCTAATACCAAGGAACGTTAAATCTCAGAAGTTTCAGTATTAATTCCAGCATTTGTCTTGGGAGGAGAAGACAGCAGGAGTCATCCAGGGATAATCATAGCTAGGTTTATCATATGCTTTGAGCACTTGGATAAGGGAACCTCAGGGGAAAATGTGCTACTTGCACTGTCTCTGAAGTGTGCCAAAGTGCACCAAATGCACAGCAGCTAAGAAGACCTACTTATATCACAGTTCTGCAGTTTCTGTGGCATAGAAGCCTGACTGAGGCAGGGTCTGGCCAGGGTGTAGTAGAGATAAAGGAAGGAAAAAATATGCATGTTTAGACTGCACACTATGAAAAGCTATATGTATACTTATGTCTGTATGTCTTTTAAGCACTTTGGTGGAAGATTTTAGCCTTCCCGGATATTTAACCTCTGCCAAGGTAAGTCAAAGGAGGTTCACAGCTAAGGCAAAGAACCTATCCCATTATGCACAGTGGAGTAGGAAGCCAGATATGTGAAAGTCTTCCTGGCCACTGGGGGATTAAAAAGACAGCTTGTGTGTTGGTTGCAAAGAAGATACCCTAGGGTCCACCAATAGCTGGATAGTACAGGTGACCTTGTCCAAGCTTCACTATAAACTTGCCTTGCATAAATATTTTTTTGGGTAATTTATATGTGCAAGTAACTCTAAGGCATGTCCCAACTCCCTAGGCCATAGGTGAACAGGCGAGTGCAGACATGATGCTTTGTACCATTTCCAGTGCTAGCTGGGGAATGCTGTACTGCATGCGCTTCCAGAGGCAAGCCAGCTCTACTCAGGGAACTCTGTGGTTCATGATTGGCAGTGGCAGTGGGTTTGGAGTCCCTGTAATATCATCAGATGTTTTCAGTTTTGGTTTTGGGTGGTTTGTTGGGGTTTTTTTTTTTGGTTTTGGGGGATTTTTTGGGGTGGGCATTGGGGTGTTTGTTTATTTGTTTTTTGCAATTCAGTTTTCTCATCTCTTGTAGTCTGGGTTTCCCTACTCCTCCCATCCTTTGGATAAACTAGCATTGTCTAAACAGTTGATGACTGGGGGAAAAGTTACCTTTCATTTTAGGAACTCTTCATGCATCAGAACTGGTCAGCACCATTCAGGTTCTTTCTTCTCTTCCTTTGTGCTGGGTGCCAGAGAACAAAGGGCTCTCCAGAGAGTGTGTCCTGTCTTGGACAATTAGTCAAGTGTCCCCGAATAATGTCTTCCATGTGCGCTCTTAGTTGCTTCTGGTGAAAGCATCTGAGAGTGGTTGGTTTGTTGGTTTAGGTTTGGTTTTTGGTTTGGGGTTTTTTTTGATCATTCAAAGCACAAGTTCTAGTGGCTGAAAACTTGTTTTTTGCCTTTGCAGTCTGGGAGCATTATAGCAGGGCAAAACATCATTTTTGCTAAGGCAGAACTAGAAGGTCCATCTCACTCACAATATGTGACAGGTTACGTTTGTGTGGTTCTCTTTTCTCATGTATTCTATCCCTTTCTAAACCTGTGTTATCAAAAGAGAAGCAAGGGTGTAAATACATTCAGTCTTTCCAGCTTTGACAGACACTTAGCAAATGATAGGCCCAAGCAGATGGAAACTCTGGGCCCCAGTGTTTGCTGCTGCTTGGGACTTCAGCACCTCTGAATTTGCTGTCTATACTCATGCATGCCCATTCGTCCCAGTCAATATTCAGACATCGTTTCCTGTCGTGTGTTCTCTTGGGCTTCTCTGACCAGCCTGTCAGGACTTTCCTCTTTCTTTTAAAATGTATTCTGGTACTGGCTTAACACAACAATGAAGAGATTTTAAGGGTAACATGATTTGCAACTGCACTTCTGTAAAATCTCTAGCGTGGCTCCTAACAACCAGTCAAAAAGCATGGCTGTTTTCCCACTTCAATAGTCACTTTAAATAGGATCAACTTCCACGGAACTATTTCAGTGGTAAGTTGGCCCCACTCTAACTTGTGTGGGTGCCTTATCTGTTTAGGGAAATGAGCATTTTCCCTCTACAGGATCCTATGAGACCAACATTCAGCAGTCAAGTAGGGGTAGAGCTTGAAAGGAACAATTTGTCTTTGGCTGACCTGCCATGCAAGAGGTTGTCAGGGAAAAACTTGTATAGCACCAATTATGTCCTTTTCAGCATCAAAAAAAAATGTTCTGACCGACTGAAAGAGACCTTCATAAAAAAAGCAGAATGATTCCCTGTTAAAAAAATTTGCCTATATGTTAATTCAAAATGGATTATCATTTTTGCAATATTTTTTAATTTTAAAATATCATCTAAATAACTTGAAGAGTTGTTTATTCTGACATCCATTTAACTGACATCCATGTTGTCTGTTCATGGGTATTTTTCCCCTATATTTGGTAAGGTTTCTGTAAGAAAAATAAACAGAAACAAAGTGAAAAGTAAAAACTAATGGCTAGTAAAGGTACTTACTTTCTTTGCCTATAGGCTTCACTGTTTATGTGAAGAGCATCCATTTTTACCGTCTTGTTGACATCATATTTGCAAGCCCATGGCTGTTGGAAAAAATGTCATCTTTACAAATACAGTACCCTGTCTTGCAGTTCCTGACAAAAGCACCCCCTGAAAAGACCTGCCAGTTGTATATGTGGGTCAGACTTCAGTCAAGACCAAGCCTTTGGATAATACAACATTATCTTTATCTGAAACTTTTCCACACTGGTGCTATTTTATTACAGGAATTTCCCTCACAGCTTGGCCAGCTGAGGATGGTTAGTAATATCTGTGCTATTCCAATGAAGACTTCTTTAGATAGTAGACACCCTAGAGATTTAATGCATTAATTTCATCAAACATGATGATTTACTTCTTTGTTTATATGTTTTCATAACAGCATAGAAAAATCGTTGTAATTCTTCTGAAAGAAATACTTTATGAAAAGCCTTAGGAGGTTGCTTTGTGCCTTTTCACTCCAGGTGTGAGGCTGTATATTTTAATAGGAAGCCTCAAGACCATTTTTCTGGTCTACGTTTTTCTGTACTTCCAACACTTCATCTGTGCTGCACGCACTGCTGACTCACTTGAAGGTTTCAATAGTGATCTTTCATCAATCACTAAAAGAAACAAGATTACTGGGTCTAAAATTCAGAGTAAATCTTGTCAAAAACATTTAATCTTATCTGGCAATCTCTGCATTTCAGAGTGCTGCTTTGGAATAATATGTTGCAAAGAATGCAGGGCAATTTCTAAAAAGTAGCTACTATAAAATATATTGGAATCATATATTGGTTCAGGGTGCTGAATGAGTAGTGGAAGTGAAACAGGACAAGAATGTCAGTATTTTAAGTGTGTGGCTGTTAAGAAGGTGCAGGTGTTTGTGCCTGTGTTCAAGCCTGTGTCTTGGTGTTTATTGTCCTGTGGGACTTTCTCACCCACGAATAACATCAGTCAGTGATGGATGCAGTGCTGTGGTCACAGCTCCCTCATCTCCTAACCCCTCCTTCCCTTCATCTCTCTCCAGATCTATCTGCATCTAGAATAGATGCTAGAATAGGCCTTTGAATAGATCTGCATCTATCCCTCACAAATATTTCAAAGGTGATAAAAATGGCTCACCATTCTTTGTTTTCTTACAGAAACTTGCTATGTCTGAATAAATTGCTGCATAATAATAATTTCAACCAATAACAGCTGCAGTCAAGGGATCAAAATTTGTGTTGTGAACTCCAGCATAACTTCCCAGTGCCTTCAGAGTGAGCAAATATGGCTGTAATTGTGTTACAGAACAAGCTGAAATACAGGTAATTGAAGCAGTTTGCTTGGGGTTATCACAAAAGGAGCTTGTGAGCGTGGGCAGAAATTCACCAGATCTCCCTTTCCTTAGGCACATATTGTAGCTGCAAAGTCGCGTATTAAAGAAATTCCCACCTGACCTGCTGGCCTGATACATGTCTAACTGAGACTTAAATCTAATTCTCTCATTCTCTTGAACAAGCAAATGTTATATAAGATTAAATGTGTATGGGAAGTCTTGATACTGGCGATTGAAATTATTTTATGAAACTTAATCTGTTTCAGTGGCAGGATGTAAGTGGGCCCTTCACACTCAGAATGACCCAAGTCAGCCTGGCAAGCATCCTCTTGTCATGAGGAAGTTACCTTCTGGCTGAGGCTCTGCCTCTGCTGTTTCTGTCAGGTGCCAACCTTTGCTAGCTATGAGCTCATTGAACTTTCTCCTCCCCATCTGCATCTCAGCTGTGCCTGTCCCTTCCATCTTCCACTTCGATCCAGTTGGTTCTTTCACTCTCTTTCTGCCTTTCCATTTGTTTCCTCCCTGTGAACGTTCCCTCCTCCTAACTGCACATTCACACAGGAAAAGAAAACCATAAATCTATTGTGATATTTGAGGTCAGTGTATACTTTATGTTGGAGAAACTTCCAAAAGTGCCTCTTCCTGTCTCCTTTTTCATCTCTATAGTAAGTAGCTGGTAGCATCTGCTGCAATGGTCATAATAGATAATATCTTCTATTATCCCTTGTTTCAAAGCAAAAAATTGGGTTGTTAACCTATGAAAAGTAACATTACAGTTGCCTCAATCTTTTCTAGATATATCACTAAAGTGAGTTCTAATGAATTGATGTATTTCAAATAATTTTGAGTAGCTGGAAAAATTACATTTATTTGAAAATGGTGAAGGTTTTTATTTGTTCTCTTCTGCATTCCCTGAAAGCTTCAGTATTTAAACACCGACTTAAATTACTTTATAATGCATCTAGCCTTGAATATAAGTTGAAATCAGCGATACTAAAATTCAAATATAAGATGTGCTTAATCAGCATCTAAAAATGCATGGTACTTTATGTGCAACCCTGACTCAGTCCCTGAAGAAAAACCTCTCTACTTCTTTGTAAGTGGACTCCAATTTCAGCCTTTCACTTAGGAAGTGAAATATATATTATTGCTTTACCTCCGATTATTTGTAAACAGATACTCAGGATGCAAAACTGTAGATTGGAAGAATCCTACATTTAATTATTTGAAGACATTTGATTTTTGTCTTTTGGGTCCATTCCAAATTCATTTTTTTCCTCTCCTACTCAGTGTATGTAACACATAACATTGCAACCTAAAGTTTAGCTGCTTTGTTCCTTTTTACTTCATAACCTTTTATAGGGCTTTGCAAATTAAATTTGGTGATTAAAACAGACAAGTTTCTTTAACACGAATTATAGCCTATCTTAGAATGCATGATCTGTTTCATAGCCATTACTGTGACTAAGTGGGTTGTGTGGCAGGAGACTGAAGACTCTAGCTTAATAAATCATTGCCTGCTTGGTCAGTTTTAGGCATGAAAGAACAAAAGCATAATATAATTTCTGGTTCAACTAAAGGATTATCAAGAAAGATTTGTGAGTTGTGTGCAACCCCCTAACCTTCTGGGAAAGAAGGTGTTCTAAGACTCACTTATCTTCCCATGAATAAATAAAACAGCCTTGCCAATTAAAAATCCTTTATTGATAACCTGCAGATTTATTTTGTGTTATAGCTATAACGTGGGTACCACAAAACAAAGTTGAATATCCTTGTGTAGATCTCCCAGAGGGAAGAAGGCAATGTGTCAAAGAGCCTCACATGCTTTGCGAATGTGAGGTTTTGGAAACTGTGCACAACTTCCCCATCTGGATGGCCCTGCAATAGACTGTGAAACCATCTTAGTAAGAAAGCAAATAACCAACTTACAGGAACTCTGAGACATGCAGCTGAGTGATCTAGAGTTTCAAAAAGGCAAAATATATATTCACAATTGAATGGGAATTTCTTCAGAAGTTAAGTTAGGATCTTGAATACATGCAGGGGAATGAGGATGGTTTAATCATAGAGAAATGAAGTTTAACTTATTTAAATGTCACTCTCTGTCTCCGCTTCTGATAGTACCATATGGTGTCACCTAATAAGAGCCAAGTGCAGATGCCAGTTACATCACAGTATGATATATTATAAAGCAATCAAATTTGAAGTGAAGATTTATGATGGAGCTCCTCTTTGTTAAAATCAAGCAAACAAAAAAGCCATCTGATCTATTACGGTCACTGAACAGGCCTCTATCTTAAAGCTCCTGTTCTAAAGATGTTCCTCGTTGTGCATCCTCCATCCCTAGGAAGCCTCATGTGGGGTTAAGAGCTAAGGGAAGGGTTCCAGAGGTTAACCCTACCTTTGTGCCGTGGCAAAAATTCTTTGCTCAGGAAGAACAAAGTGACAAGGTCCTGAATGAACTGAGGGTTGTGCTCTGCTGGTGTGCAGCTGATGGAGCTGGAGTGCCTGATATTCCGATGCTTCTGGTAAGAGCATTTAGGAGCCCCGTTTTGAGATTATCATCAGTTTTCTCTCCCCTACCCAGACATCTACTGCTACATGTTAAGGAGGTGGAAAAGACCATTTACTAATGTAATTTTAAACCCTGTGTAACCCAAGGTACAGAGTCTTGTTTTGGGCACTGGGTTGGAACATGTGACTGTGAATATTTTTGAGGACATACTTAATCACAAAAACCCAAAAAGTGATGGAGAATCCTTTGCCTTCTTTCATGTCTGAGTAGTACTATGTGGTTCTAGAAAACTCAGACAAATGTAAAAATTAAATTAGGTGCCAGTAAGCTTCCTTAGCCTGCCTGGATGTACATTATCATTAAAAATGAATAACTCGATCAGTAAACTAGTGGGTTTTTTTTCTATATTTTCTTCTCATTATTTACATCCAGAATTCACAGCTGTATTTCAGTCAGTCACAGTGACTCCTCAGAAGCTGCAAAACTGTCATTTCTTTCCCTGCTTTGTTACGGGACAGGTGGTGAAATTCACATTGTTTTTATTTTACCTTTTTTTTTTTAAAGTCAGAAAAAAATCAGCATAGTTCTCTGTTTATTTCCTTTTTAATATCTCCAAATGATTACTGAAACCTTTAGAAATACCACAAATAATGATAAAATATTTGCACTTGATCCTGTGATCAAAGTAAAGCCATTATGGTTGATGTTAATTTGCTTGAGATGGTATAAAACTCAAAATAGTGTGGTAATGCAGTTGGTTGAAGACATTAGCTACTTGTAAAAAATTTCCAAAAAGTTTGACTTTGAGTGATCTATTCAGCCAGTTGAAGAATTGCTCTTTAGAAATGCTAATCTGATATTATTTGAAACAATTTATCATTCAATATCAAAGCAATATCCTGCTGGAACACAGGAGGACATCAGCATTCATCTGCAAACAGGATTCAAACAGGAATTTCTGCCGTTGCCAGTTAGGGATGCTTTAAAATAACAGTCACCAGAAATAATCTGCAGGTGAAGAAATTGCAGCACATGTGCTTTCTGACTGTAATTTGACCTGTGTGCAAGCATGTAAATCTCCTATTATTCCCAAACTGAATAATCCTTGGATAAAACCAAAGCCATCAGGCGGAAATAATAGTCAGAAGTATGTAGCATTGACAGTACACAGAGCTCACTCTTCTTCTCTGGCTTTTGTTGCACGGCTTGCTGAGCGAGGGGTGAAATAAAACAGTTCTGTGAGAGTGTGTGAATCTTCAAGTACAACAGAATGATCTGTCCAGACTAAAAATACAGAGAAAGATGAAACAGGAAGAATATTAGTGTGGATGTACAGGGTCTGAGACAACACAGCAACAGTGCTTTTCTCCTGGTGAAGAGAAGTGTATGGGTTTGATCAGATGGGTTAAGCTCTGAACTGAAGGATCCCTAGTTCCTCCTCGTGTCTGCCTTTGGAGGCCAGGATATTCACAAAGTATTTTGTTACAAAAGTAAAGTAGTGCCCTGGCAAACTCATGCCATACGTGACATGAAACAGATCTTCCCAAGTGGAACACGGCATACATTTTCCTTTCAGATTTACCCCCAAAGAATTTTCATTGTTCCTAATAATTTAATCCAGGTTCCCTCCTCTCTCTGCATGTTATTTACAGAAGTAGTTTAATGTACAAACTCACTTGTCAACTTTCTTTTGCTGTTAAAAATTTTCAGGGAAATGATTGAAGAAAGTTAAGCATAATTATTGTTCAGATTTTGGTCTGCCTCCTGAGACTACCGTCTCTGGGAAAATACTCATGATGATTTTTCTGATACCTCTCTCTGTGGAGAGAGTCTGCTGTTGTGATTTTTTTGCCTGGCCTACCCAGGCTCCTTGTAGAGAGTGGAGAGACAGAAATTTTTCCAGAGGGGAAAATCAAAGCATCTTTATGACACACCTCATGTAAATTGCCCTCTCCAGAGACTGGTCTCTTCCACTTACTATAGGTGGCATATAAAACTTGTGTTGAAGCAGCAGTGCTGTATCCCAGGAAGATTTTTTGCACAGCCAATGCAGGTTTAAATTTACTCTCTTATAAGTTGATTTAGCTGCATCTTGCAAGTTCTAGTTGGGGTTATTTCTGGGAATGAGTGTAAGTAGTCCAAAAAACCACACGGAGTTCTGTCAGGTAGGGTTGCCTGTTGGAAATCTCTTATTAACCTGTAAGGTTACGAGCATTTGAAAAAATCCCTGTGGCCTATTGCAGTGAGGAACCTCTGGAACATCTCACGAGAAGTTGATGACCCACAGTTAGAGGTATTTGTATTTCTGTGGGGCTGTGCCATGCTTGTGGATGAAAGGGGGCATGCTGCCTGAAGAAGGTCCTGGTTAAAGGACATAAGCTTGACAGCTGAGTTGTACCTAATAATCCTGCTGAAGGTCCTCGCTCACCAAGCAGAAAAGCTTCAGGATATGGCCTAAGGTAAGAAGAGGGCATTATCAGTGTTGATATTTTTAACAAGAAGTGAGTTGCCAGTGTCGTGATAGCAGATTCTGATTAAATTACTCATATCTGATTTTTGAGGCAAATGGTGGACATGTCCGAGTATCACTGCAATCATGCTATCTCCCAATCTGTAGTGATTCCACAATGGGCAGAACTGTGGTTTGTGGTTCCCTCAGCAGATTCCTGGCCTTGCAGTTGAAGTGGGTGCAGACAGCTTGTGACTGTGCCTTCCTATGCAGCCTCCTGTGGAAGTTGCATTTTTAAGCTGCCTGAATGCTGTGCCTGCTGTATCCAGCTAGAAAAACAGAGTCCTTGTGCCTATGACACCTGTATAACGAGCATTGTTCTGACTGACTGGCTTCTCCCTTCCAGTTCATTTCAAGCACCTCTGGTAATTTTCCTCTCATCACCCTGATGCTGTCACACCCACACCCTAATTGGAGCAACTTCCCATCAACTACCATGTCACCCTTGTTACCACAGCAATCCTCCATCTAGACTCTCGATGCTTTCCACTCAGCCTGTTCCCCATGCACTGCTCTGTCCTCTCTCTCCCTCTAAATCTGTATGCATAACTTAAACATTTCTGCTCTTCTGTCACCAAAACTGAAGCAACCTCGCAGATCGTTTTAAGATACAGGCAACAAATTCTTAAATAGAAGGAGATAATTTGTATACTTTGGGAAAATCCATGAGTTTTGGATTAGTCTGGGAAGTTTTACTAACAATAATAAATGTGTCAGTGGAATCTCATTGAGCATCTCCTCTCAAAATTCAGATTTTCTCCTTTGTGTATACTAGCTATGTTTCTGCTGTTTGCAACCAGCAGGTATTGAAATCAATAGTGTTTGGTTTTCTAGAGGACAATTTGTTTCCAGATTTAAAGCAGCATTTTAAAATCCATTGATAGAAACTTTGTTCTCGGACAAAGAGAACATGACGATGCCTAAAGTATCTTTCTTTCTGATAGATCAACAAGGGATATCTTTTTTTCTTGACAAATACTGTTCTGAATTATTCCTATTTCACCTATTTCTCTTCCAGATGATTTTAGTTTCAAAGTTACACACCAGTCCTTTCTCTATGCATTAAACACCTAGAACATTAAAATTAAGTGTGGCATGCTTGTCATTAAAACTGAAAGCGTGCTGAGTTCCATGTCTCTGCATTACCATAAATTGTTTGAGACCTCTTTGCAAGACTTGTTAAAATTGTTTTGGGGAATATTTCCCACTGTTTGATCTGGTTTTGGTCAGTATCTCAGTCATGGATAAGTACATTTTATTTTCTCTGCACAGATGTTTTATCTGTCACATATAATGCCAATCAGATTAGGTAATTCCAGGTGATCTTGTCAGTTTGTTCTATATAAGTCCTTGCAGGACAGGCAACCCGTATGGATGTAGTGCAGGAAATTCATTTGTCTTCTGTTCATTGTCATACTTGGCTGTCACAGAAAATCATTTCTCACAATACCATATGTGCTAGACCCATTATTCTGCTCTATGCTGTATCACATGTATTTTGCGTTGACTGTTGCTTGGTTTTCACATTTTAGATTAAGAGGAGTGACTCCATAACATGTTCTGAAGGTGTTTATCAAACTCACAGCTCTTGCCACACTATGTCCTAAAGAAATGAAAATAAACACTGTTGGTGTGTAGTCTGAGGCTGGGCATTATCATTTGAAACAGTTATTGTAACCGTAGTTTGTTCATTTTAGGAGGAAGTCTGTAAAGTATGAAACAAGTTCTTCCTCTCTATGTATTATGTGGGCTGGGCCTAATTTTTTGGAAAGTATGTTAGGAAAAGAGAGATCACCTGCAGTTTGGATTGACTTGAACTGCACATAGGCTAGATATTTAAGGGCAGGACTTGACGCACTACCTATAGAAATGACGGTAGGATTATCTTACCTATTAGCTTTCACAGTCCATCACAAACAATTTTTAAGTGACATTCAGCCAGCTCAGGTTCCTGCACAGGCATTAATCTCAGTGGGTAACTCTTCTGTGAATAGAGATTCTTACTAATCATGAGATTCAAAGTTAGAGTTGCAGAACCAGGACTGGAGAGAGAAATGTTTTCATCTTCCAATGGTTATCCTTATACCATGTGTCTCTTCATCGCTGGGGTGTTTTTGACCTTCAAATCATGTGTTAAAAAACCCACTTGGTTCCTGAGTACTGCCTAGGGCACAGATATTCAGAGTTCCTGCTTGAATTTTGCTGTTGCAATGGCAGTTAAGGATAATTAAGATGGGGAGAGAAACCTTAGCCTCATTATGGTTTCTATTTATGATTTTTAACATTTGCACTGAATGAACTACATGTCATTGAAAGATGAGCTTGTTTTGCTTTAGCATAGTCCTCTGATGTCACCTGAGCAGGAGAGCAGAGTTCAAGTGTCCTGTCAGCCTGCAAGCTTCCAGAGGTGAACTGGGTATCCTTGAGTATCTTAGGAAACCGTACTTTTCTGTTATTTTCTCCAGACTTGAACCATTTCTGTTTAGGCTGATCACTCCATTTTGCACCAGAACATAGAATTCTGGCTGCTGATGTTTATGTCAAACAGGACTGGTTGCTTAAAGCCAAGAATAAAGCCAAGAATTTATAAATATGCAAGGAGCCTCTCTGCGTGATCTGTTCAGCCCTAGTAAATTGATTAACTTTTCAAACCTTTCTTTGCAAGAAGGAAGAACGGCTTTTTCTCCTTCCCTCCTCCTTCAAAAATAATGTTCTTTACAGCATGAAAAGCCGTCATGTATAACGGAGACCCCAGGTGCATGCCTCAGTGCTGGGTGGACTTACGGCAGGGGGAAGAAGAGACGATATTAAGACCTTTTGTAGACAGCATAGATGAACTCATCTATTTATTTATTTGTTCATTTATTTATTGAGGAAGGATTCTAACAATTTATTTTACAAGACCCACCAGCCCTACTGGTAAATATGAGTTTTATTACCCAATGTGGGAATGTAAGTATCATTTTAGCAAACTGACCAGGACACATCTCTAGTAAAATAGCAAATGGTATGGATTACAGGAGACCGTGTGACGGGATATTGCTTAGCAACTGCACGTGTTTAGATCACAGACCTGGTGAGGTAATTCATGCTGGGGATGAATCGGTAGCATCTGACCACGTAACACACACCATGTTCAAAACAACTAACCCTTTCACTGCCTTCTGGCAGCACCCATATCTTTCTCCATTCCTATCTTTATAAAGCACTGTTAAGGATGAGAAATACAACTTTTTCATAATTTAGGGAATTTTGAAGTTCTTCCACAAAAATTTGTTCAGATGGAATTTCTGTTCTCTGTTGTCTGGCTAAAGTTACACAGGACATGTCACAGTCAAGAGTCAATGTTGTAGAAATTTTGACTTTTTCCTTTTATAGCAGCCACTACATTTTGAGTTGCTTCTCAAACTAATAGTCAGACCTCCCTATGTTACCCGCATGTCACAAAGATAGTACCCTTGGAATAGGAGGGCATGTTTGTGTTAAGTGTTTTCTCATGATGAATTTTTTTCTGTGGTTTGAAAATTTTATGAATGTGTCAGTACATTCTTATCTAAAGTTGAAAACCTATGTTACTTTATATTATGCAGAAGTCCTAAAGGACTTGACAAAGACTTTGTTCAGTGGTTTGTTGAAGACTACTGTATGGATATAACCACATCCCAAGAAGTGAGCATTATGTGTATCTGCAGTGACTTCTGGAAGAGGATATTGCCCAAACACTACGTGAATCTGCTTTTGTACCACGATGGAGTTGTGTGTGATTTGTTCTTAAAAAAACAAACAAATAATATGAAATATACCTGATCCCCTCACTATTTTGTGTTCTTTTAAAAGCTTCATGTATTTTCCTTGCTCTTGGCAGAGAAGTAAAAATACATTTTTTAAAACAAAATTGCAACCATTCAGCCCTAACTAAGAAAAATGTGATATTACATAGTCCATCATCTCTATTAATATACTTTATCTAAGTATTTAGGAAGTGTGATGGGCATCTTTGGTGTCCTCTGTTTTGGAGCATTCTGAGTGCCTCAAGGCTGAGGTACTTAAGTGTGAAGGTTATGACTTTCTTATGCACTGATTTCACTTGCAAATCAGGAACAGTCCTAATTAATAAACAGATCTTTCAGAATAGGCAAACAAATTGTATGTTGTGGTCTGGCAGAAATTTTGAATTTGAATACCCTTCCCTTCCCCTTTACCTCTTTGCTAGGAAATTGTTGAAAAGCGATTTTAATTATGGTAAAATTTTATTATTAAGCCCAGTTTTCACAGCTGGCACTGCCCTCATGCACAAAACTACACAAATGTGGTTCTGAGATGGTAAACTGATCATTTCTTAATCTCTCACAAGTTAAAAAAACAGCATTAAGAGAGATTCCACTCAGGCCATGCTTTGTAAAGGGAAACATATTTCATTTTTAAGAAGAAAATTGTAAACCAAATACAAGCATCTAAGTATCATGAAAACTTGTAAAAAATCACATTTTGTACCTGAAATTTGTAGCTTCGTTTGGAATTTGAAACTATCAGCTAAAATATTTCTGATTACATAAAGTGCATGAAGTGTTAACTAAACTAGCAGCTCACATTGACATAAATGTGAGCAAACTCCTGAAATGAGAACTCTGAGACCTGTTCACTGCATCCAGAGACAGGGCCAGACTCTGCATGTTTTAACTCAGAAAAAAGTGTCATTGTTTTCAGTACATTTAATTAACGTTCTTGGTCTATGATGATCATGTTTAAAATCTCACTTATGAAATCAAGCAATGTTTGTGTGAGTTTGTATGTGAGAAGCATCTGGAGTTGGGCTCATCTGCAACTGCTGAAAGAGCAGTACCTGCCTCTTCAAATACTGTCCACCAGTTCAGGATCTTACTGTCTTCCCAAGCCAACCTATGACACCACTGAGGAAATAAAGATAGAAAGGAGGGAGATAATTTTTTCCAATGTCCTGTAGGAAATGCGCTGGAATTGGAGCTCATCTCCCCTGAGTCTCGCTCCTTTTTCTTGATCAAAAGATTGCTCTACCTCTCCATAGACATCTAATGTGTGTTTCAGCTGACCCTCTTCTCTGTGGGGCACCCTTTGTTTTAGATCTAAATTTAACTCCGTTTCATACACAGCTTGGCTTTTCATGCTGCTGTTATAATAAATTATAAATCTGAAAGGCTGATTCACCCAGCAGTAAAAACTGTTATTGTTACAGCCTGGGAACATGATATTGTTTTAGAAACTGAGATTTGGGGGTTTTTAATTCAGGAGAGCCTTAAACCTTTTCCTCTGTGATAAATCCCAGCACCTGATGTCCTGAACATCTTTGCATAACTGCTGAAACAAATGATTACTACCTAGCTGGTTTGGTATCTAGAGGTTGTGGAGTCAGGGTTATCTGAAATGTAAAATGCAGCTGGAACCCAAGGTTTTTTCCCTATTAGCATGATTTTTTTAGCCTTTTAAAAATTGATATTTTATGGTCAAGAAGGTGAATTTTTTAGGGGAAGAAGAAAAGTTCACTCAAATCAATCTATTAGGACCCTGTTGATTGTCTAGGTGCAACTTGAACAAGTAGAGTTGAACATATTCTCTACTTGCCTCTAAAAGAGTCTCTGCATCCCACAAAGGGTTTGCGCCTGCACAGCACAACCAAAGTCCCTTTCCTCCTTTAAGCCAGACACAACCCATGGATTGGATCTAGTGGAGCAGAGCCTCCATTTATAGCCCTCACAGCAGTTCGTACCCTCTGTGTGGATACAGGGTTCGTGTGCCAAATCTCAGCTGTGCTGCCTGATTCAAGCCCTAGCCTCTATTGGCATTTAAACTGCAACTAATTCTGAAATGTGGGTTGTTCAAGGGCCGTCATCCTGTTGGCCTTCAAATCTCATCTGTGAGAGTTTGTTCTTAGGAGTACACAACATCTGTTCTCCTCCTTTCCATCAAGGGCAATCCCATAGTCTTTTGCAAGGAACTTTCAGTGGACTTTCAGAGTTCAACAGCCTTGTCCTTGTCAATAGATATTTTGGGGTGGAGTTAGAAGGTTATAGATTTTCCTATAATATGGACTTGTTTGTCTTGCTAATGGAAGAATATTGCTGCAGTGTACTCAGGAGGTCTGCATGAAAAGTTTGGAACAAATGTCCTGAATGCTTGGGATGAGTTTAGCCTGAAGCAGTGACTTCAGGACTGTTGGCTGCTTTACTGTTGCGTCTAATTGCTTGGTGAGTCTCTGTTTATCTCTGTTTCCTAGTTTGTGTTAATTCCTTTACTGGATCTTACTTTACCATCTTTTGTCACAGGAAACTGTATGTATGCATTCAAATAATAGCATAACATAAAATGTGTCTCTAAGAAATACATATTTTTATATGCTACATATAGATGATACATTAAAGGCATCATCCCAGCTTAGGTCTCTCCAAATAATTCAGTGTTTGGATTGGTGTTGAGGTGGCTGGGAGGGTTGTGTGCTTTTAAGTAAAACAAACCATTAAACTGTGAATCTGACAGAAAGCATTGTGCTAGAGACTGGTACTGGTCATATCAGCCTCTTGGCTGATGGATATGTCCCTCATTTTGAGGCCTTTTCTCTAGATGTCTTGCATAATACGATAGCAGCAACACACTTTAACTTGAATTAATTAAAAAACTAATTAAAAAGATTTATTTAAACGAATATTTTCCAGAGCACCTTCTTGAAAAATCAGTTGACCTGTGGAAGGGAGCCAGCCAGAGACAGCTCTGAAACTGTGCTTTTGATCTGAATACCCACCTAATGTAAAGGTCAGACACAGACTGCATCTGGCTGCCATCTTTTGAATGAACAAGTTCAATCCTGTTCCATGTCTCCATACACTCCTGCAGGGAAAACACAGAGTTAAGTTCAAGTCTGAAATTATCTCCTTCAAATATGAATCCTAGATCACGATTTACGGGCAAGCACATTCTGCTAACTGCACCCAATATGTAACAACGGTGTCAGAAAATGGAAGGGAGAGAACGGTTCATTCACTGTGGGGTTTTGTTCATCTGATAAATGGCAGCTTGTCCAGGTGCTGTGTTAGCAATAATTTTCAATTTGATTGAATAATTGGGAATACATTGCCCCATTCACTCAAAGTCCATTAGCAGTAAGGGGAGGCTAGCTGCTTCTCCATAAAACATGCAGGTGTTACTCATATTCTGACTGCTCTAAATCGTACAAGTGAGGATGGGGTTTCAGGTACTGAGTGGTGTGATGGAGCAGGCAAAACAACCAGAATAAATCTGTGGGAGGATCCTTCCCTCTTTTTGAATGAGGAACACATGAAGTGTCTACCTAGTAGTGATATCAGTTGAGATAAAAGCTTCCAAATGGCATCTCCAGTGACAGAGTGGTTTAAAGGGAAGTGTATAAGGAAGTAGTAGAGGCATAGAAAGGATTGTAGCTTCTGAGGCTCACTGGAGAAGGTGAATTGACAGGAGGACAAGGCCATTCCACCAAGTGGTCTAAGTGACAAACTGTTTAGATTGTCAAGAACCTATTTGGCTGTCACCCAGCATTGAAGACACATAAAATTTTGCGTGACAGCATTGATGTTAATGTTGTCAAATGACCAAAAAGGCCGCTAGATGTTGAGATTGTTCACCCATTCTGGGCCTTGCTTGATTAAGTGCTGAAGTGCACATTCACTGGGCTATCACCAACAGACTCTCTCAGAAGACTGGCTCCATGTGTAGGACCTAAAACCCAGGCTGGTGGATTAAAACAGAGCACATACTCTTTAGGCTGTGTTAGAAAAGACCACAGGTCTTAGCCCTTCCTCATTTCTGGAAAGTGAGATTGTAATTCCAAGCCTCATATATTCAAGGCTGTAAGTTTTAAACGTGAATTACCAAGGTCAAGGGCTGGGAAGATATATTCCTAAATTGCAAAGAGGGGTGGGATGTCAGAAGATAGAGGCTCCTCTCAACTCCCTGTTGGCAAGCTTTATTTGCTCCCTGTTGAGAGTCCTGGCTTTAGGCACCCATTTGTGGTTGCCTTACTCTCTCCACATTCCATGAGCAGACATTATAACAAATATTAAAATGCAAGAATCTTTCATGGGCAAATCTGGCCTGCTGAGTACTTCAGAACTCATTTTCCCTTCGAGCATAAACAGAGGGAGCCTTACTCCTTTCGGCTGTGATTTTTACCTCGTAACATTACTAGTGCAGTAGAAAACAGGTGACCTGGTTGTAAATTAAGGTCAGAATCACTGCGTGTGTACACATGGTTTCTACTATCAGATAAATATACAGATAAACATGTGGTAGCTATTTTAATCAATCATACCCTGGGAGCTTTGCCCACTGTGTTCCCAAGAACAGGGCATAAGATGCAGCACTCTAAAGAAATTCCACACATTGCAGCAAGTGACCCCTTACCAAAACCAGGGCTGAGAAAAACTGTAATTTCCTTATTAGAATCACATGTCATCACCTTGCCAGCTACATTCTTGAATGCTCGTCAGCTCTTTTTTTTGCACTGGCTTCCCACAAACACTGCACATAAAACCAGGGTGACTCACAGCATCCTTCTATGTTGAACAATTCTCCGAAAAGGCTGCGCTGGAGTCATTTGATGCCGTGTTTGCTAGTGCCCTGGAGGCCTTCAGGCAATCCCCAAGTCAGCTGAGTTCGTGTTGCCAGAGATAAGTAGTTGGCGCTCAGACTGCATGTATGCACAACTGTGACTTCTTTTCAGTCATAAAGCCATTTTCCAATTTATGTGGAAATCACATATTGCTGACCAAATATAGGAAACATGTCACATTGCAGTCAATATTCTCCAGGTACTATACAGTCAGTTTTGATTGGTGACTCACTGAGAAGTTCTTTTTGGCTTTGGTTCTTCCTAGCTGAGCTATTTACAGCAAGCAGTGTTTGTGTTTGGCAGATAACCATGTTACAATTATGAGTAAACACTAATTATTTACAGGATGGATAATTGTCTAAGAGAGCAATGATCACCAGGTTTCCACTTTTTCTCTTTTTTTCTTCTACCCCCTCAAAGTCTGGATTTCTGCCTTATGCAAGAAAGTTTCTCAGAGTTAAAAAGTGGAAAACACTAAGAAGGTCAGGGAAGAAACAGTTTCTGGACAGCACCTTCAGGGAAGCCTGTTTTCAAAACTTTGAGGACTGTATTAAAGCTGTAACTGTGCAGGGTGAGGTTTTTACTTTTTTTGCCCTGGATCCAAGTTTACACAGCTCGCTGCATGTTTTTAGGAAGTATTGCTTCAAAGGAGCTCTGAAATTCCCTCTTAGATGATGGATTGGGGTTCTCCAAAACATAGATCTCCAGCAAGACTGCTGAAAAGAGGCGGTGAACTATCTGAATAACAAGCCTCTATTTACTCAGGTCCTCTTGATTTCAGCCCACTCTCAAATGAGTAGCAGGGTGTCTGCTGGAGGAAGCCATAGTCCTCCACATGCAGCTGGCCTTGCCTGCACTTTCAAGGCATGATCAAGTGGCTTTTCCCGTGAGGCCCAGAGGACTGCATGCTACACCTCAGCATGAGGAAGTAGAACAGGATCCTCCAAGGGAATGTACTTGTCAGTTCTCTCCAGGATGGGAGATGAATTTATGCTATCCGAATGAACTCTCCCCTGCTATTGGCGACTCAGCAGTCAGTAATGTTGAAATGAAACTGAAGCTGTAAAGTTAATGTTTAAATTCATTCTGTGTAAAAGTTGCAGTGAAACCATGAGTCTTTTACCCCTGTTTTTTTTTTTTTACTGATAACAAGGAAGCTTTATAATCTTATTCTAATTCACATTTTGTGCAGTGACAGGTTAAAATTTCACTGGGGGTTAGGGTGGTCAATGCAGAGAGACAGTTTTTAGGAGTGTATTTGAAAACTGAAGGTGGGACTTTGAAGAGCATTTTTAGACCCAGCAATTAGAGCTCAGAAGGTGGAAGGCTGTGATTCCAGAAAACTAAAAAACCTCTTTGCAAAAGAAAGAAAAGGTTTAACCTTTGCCTGTTTCTGTTTGGATTTGAGGAAGAGTACAGATTGATCACATATATCATATATACTCAGAGTCAAATATATCAAGTTGCATGACTAGTCTTTACTGTCTGGTGGCTGTGCCAGCACATGCACTGGTCACCAGTGTATTTTTGTGCCATTTCATTTGTGTGCTCCAGCCCTCTTGTATGAGGCGGCAGTATCAGCTCTTTAGGCCTTTCAAAAAATGAAGAAAAACATCCTGGGGATGGAATAGGAACTCACAGAAGGAACACACCTTTAAGCTTGGAATCCACTCAGTAGTGGAGCAGTTCAGGACATGANTTACCAGAAATTTTGAGTCTACCTGTCTACCCATTGTAGACTCATTAAAATAAGCTTGCGCTCATTAAAAAAAGGCCACTACATAGGATAGCAGTATTTCACAATAAACAAAATTGTACTATAAGCATGAACACAATTCTTCTGTGTCAGTGGCCTTTTGTCTATAAACAGCCATATTTTGCATCCTGCCTTTCACCCTTTAAAAAAACCAAACCAACAAACCACGAACAACACCCCCCCCCCCACCTCACCAACCAGCCAAGCCCCAAAGCATCAATGGAGCACAAAGAAGCTCTGCTGTGCCAGCTAACCAGCTAGTTTGGTGTAGCATAAGGTGCAGGAAAGGAATGAATGTGACTTCTTGTGACCGATTAAGAGGGGCAAGGAAGGAGCATGGGGAACAATGAGTGCATGCTGTGTGGAGTGTGCATAGTCCTGGAAAATAAGAGAGTGAAATGCTGTTGAAATATTGATAGGGTGGATAGGATCTGGAATGATTGACGGCATGTGTGTGTGTCTTGGCAAGTTTAATTGGATTTGTTGGGATAGAGAGTGGAAGAATGTGGTGCATTTCCTTTTATGGGTTTCTTTCTTTCAGTCTCTTCTTTTCTTTCTTATAGAATTGTCATTCAATGCATATACTTTTCATTGTCTGCATAGAAAACCTGGTCTTTATTCCCCTAAATTTTAAGGTTGAGGGAGCTGTGTAGAGAGGATGAAAAGAGATGTAAAACAGCTTTCATTGCTTTTTATTTACTACTTGTCTTCACTCTTCAGTGAGCAGTCATGCCTAGTGAGAGTGGTGACTTGGAGGGGAAGGAAAGAAAAGAACACGTAATTGAATGGTGGCTAAATGAATTTCAGTAGTATGATGCCCATCGTAACAGGAATTCTTCCATGAGGACTTGTGTATATGCTTTACTGAGTATTACTGTGTTTTTCTTTTTGGCTTATCATCAGTAACCAGATTCCTATCTTGCCACAAGATGGGAAACTGGGGCTCTAGGCACAAAGGTCTTACGTTATACAAGAGTGATGAAGTCCAGGTCCCTGAAAATGCTGATCACCCCAATGCCCGTTCAGCCTCCTAACTTCTGCTGAAACAAGTAGGTGTCTGTGGGGAGCCTCCTCAGTTGCTTTGGTGGTCAAAGCCTGGATTCACAACAAGTTTCTAGCTACAGTGTATGTAAGCTTCTTCTGCAAGGCTCTCTTTTAGCCTTCTTTTCTCCCTCATGCCTTTCTGCAGCACGAGTATCCTGTGTCTTTAAGCAGAACTGTTGAACCATCAGTTCTCTCCCCAGGTGTGATTTCCCATTCTGGTATAAATCAATAGTTCCTCTGATGTCAAAGCTAGAAAGCAGAAAACCGCTCTGGGTTGCTGATTTCTGTAAAGTTGGTGGGGGGGTTATGGGTTTTGGTTTGTTTTGGGCCTGGTTTGGTTTGGTTTCTTTTTCATAATGGATTTTGGTGTTGTAGGTCAGAGAGCTGATGCTGAGGATGACAGCTTCCAAGGTGCTTCAAAAAGAGAACCCCAACTGCTGCTCTTGGGCTCAGTGGGACAGAAGCCTGGAGTGAGTGAAGGAGCAGAGAATCCAGGAGGCTTCCCTTGTGTGGTGAAGATGGACAACTACTGATAGAGGCCCCTGCATCAAAGAGTAAAAAATTTCACTTGCTCCTGTTCTGAGTTCACTAGCCAAAGACTTGATAATCCCTTCTCAAACTTGTGATCTTTCCAAGCCCTTGGGCATACACTTCAGAGCTTTTGTTTCTTCCCTTCTTTTTGCTTCACTCTGCCCCACAAGCAAGCTTAACAGTCTGTGAAAACCAATGGGTTGGTAGCTATAAGGAGGGGGGACTTAATGACATGTTCAGTTATCTCTGAAGAGATGAAGCCAAACACGTGTCTGGTAGCAGGATATTTTTGGAGCTGTTTGTCTATTTTCAAATAACAAGTTTAATGTAATAATGTCATTACACAGCTCTAAATTCAAGGACGTGTTTTCACTGAAACACAATAGAAGCTAAGCTATCAGTCAGATAGCTCATTTTCATTGCAGTAACAGCCAGTTTCACTGGCAGAAGTATTTCTGAATTTTCCTCTTTTACTTACTTAAGGCTGCTTTTGGCATGAGATAAATGTATCTTCCTGAGACCAATTAAAGACTTCTGGGGAAAAAAGAGGCAAGGTATAGGAGAACAGTCTGCTTGTTTGTTTGATTTGATTTGTTTTTATTAGTGTGTAAGCTAAATTCAATTTCTGAGTAAAATTGTTGATACAAGAAACCACACATCATTTTTCTGCTCTGGATATTGTACCTTCTTTCTTATGAAAAACCTGAATTTCAGGGGAAAAACCCCAAACAGCAGAGGTGTCATTCATGAAGAGTCAACCAATGTCTTTATTGCTCCACTAATCAACAAACATCTATCTCTGCCTGCTGCAAATTTGCTCCCATTGCCCCAAATGTTAACTCTTTAATCTTAGTACCCTCTGCTGTGGACAGCTATAACAACATCATACTGAATTATTCTTGGTTTATAACTTGTATTTCTTTTGTACCAAAGGGTCTACAAATGCAATAAAACTTGTATCAATGGAGCTGCATGAATATGATATGAAAAACATATTCATTTTCTTGTGTTAATCTGGAAGGTATCTTTGTTTTCAAATGTTTACTGAAGAAAAGATGTGTAGAATACAACCAAAAGGTTCCAAATTGTTGTAGATTAGAGAGGATCCCAAACCATAATCTTAACCTTTGCAAACGAGATGTGTAGGCACGCAACCTTGCTTCGGTCTGGAGATCTCCTCCGTGTTGCCCAGGCTATAAGAAAAAGCCTATATTTGCCACATGCACTGATCATGTCACATCTACCTCTGGTGAAACCACTCTAAAATGTCAAAATAGACAAGAAGTGAAGAGTGAGTGCAACATATCTGGGGTGCATAGGCACAGCATCAACAGCTGGATAAAAGGGGTGATTGTCCCACTCTGCCCTGCACTGATGCAGCCTCACCTCAAGTCCTGGGGGCACCACAATATTAAAAAGACATTGAGTTGTTAGAGAGCATCCAAAGGAGGACCACAAGGATGATGAAGTGTCTGGAGGTGAAGCTGTATGAGGAGTGGCTGAGGTCACTGGAGGAGACTGAGGAGAGACCTCACTGCAGGTACAGCTTCCTTGTGAGGGGAAGAGGAGGGGCAGGCACTGATCTCTGCTCTGTGGTGACAGTGACAGGATTTGAGGAAATAGCCTGAACCTGAGCCGGGGAGGCTTAGGTTTGATATCAGAAAAAGGTTCTTCACCCACCAGAGGGTGGTCAGGCACTGGAACAGGCTCCCCACAGAAGCAGTCACAGCAGCAGCCTGACAGAGTTCGAGTGTTTGGATAATGCTCTGAGGCAAATGGAGTGATTCTTGGGGTGTCCTGCAGGGCCAGGAGTTGAATTCGATGATCCCGATGGGTCCCTTCCAACTCAGCACATTCTATGATTCTATGATATCTGCCTAATTTATAAAGGAAATATTGCAGGGATTATACTTTAAAATCAAACTTTGTTATCGTATCTCTCCAGTAGCCAGTTCCATTTTTTAAAGCTCTCTGTGACAGGGAAGGAGTACATTTGATTTTAGCAGAGGTAAAGTCTGAAAACTGAAGGAAGAAACTATTTCTAGAAGACAAGTTAAGAAAGACAAATGCTTTCACGTTTGATTACAGACAGAAAATCTCTTTTTCCTCCTTAATGAAGCTTTTTGCCTTATATCCTCAGTTGGAAACACTGTTTCTAGTGAACCTTTCTTCTTTCTTCTCCTTCATCTCACATTTTGAACATTTCTCCAGCTCTTGTCAGGCTTGGAGGCCAACCTGATGGCTTTCCCAAAAGGGGGCTTTTGAACAATGCAGTAATTTCAAAATACACATAAGCAATTCTCTGTATTTTCAGTATCTTCCTTTAAATGATTAAGTATTTGTGCTCTCTTCATATTATCTGTTTTCTAGAAAGCAGCATGTGTAACAGCAGTAAGAGTAAGAATCAGTCTTTCCCTTCTCACTCCTCCAACTCCATCTGCTGATCACTCATATGAGAGCTCTAACAACAGAGCTGCTTCTGAGCATTGCTGAAGATGTGGAACAGTGAAATCCTTTTTGCCAAGCCTCCAAGAGCAAATAGCAGCAGAGATGAGATTTTGAATACATTGGTAATACTCCTGTATTGATCTCAAAACACTTTACAAACATTAACTAATTAGGCTTTAAAACAATGAAGTAAGTTTGCATTCATGAAATCCATTTAGCAAATGAAGAAGCGGAGGTAAACAAAGGGTAAGTGAAGTGACCAGAGTCAAGTGATGAATGAAGGTCAGAGGAAGGTTTCCTGTTTTCTATTTGTTCTGCTTTTATGTGATCTCATTGAGAAAATTTTTGCAGTGAAGCTTGGAGCCATTTTAGTTTGAAACATTTGGACATTTTATCACAATCCTGAGTTTTTCTTACAAGAATCAAGGTATATAAAAGCTCATAAAAGTAATAAATATTTTTAGGCTCTCAGATCCAGCTTTGATTGTCCAGAGGAAATTTCTTATGGCAGAATGGGGGCAGCAGTAGTTGTGGGGTTTTCTGTGTTGTGAGCTTTTTTTTCCTCATTTGTGTTTTTCTGGTGGTGCTAGCTTGATAGGAAAGTGCCTTAACCTACAAAATGGGAGTTCATGTGGGCTTGGCACTGATGTCCTGCACCCACCCCACCCTTCCTATGGGAGGGCTAAAGCCTTCTCAAGGGATTGCTCTGCTCTGGTGATCCCAGCCAGTCTGTGAGCCTCAGGGGCTGTGACAGAGTGGAATGGCTTAGAGTCAGTGGAACAATCCTAGATTAAAATCAGTGTTAAAAAGTGGAGGATCAGGCACAGAGTAGGTGAATCATGCAGAGCAGTGCTGACCCAAACAGAGGACGACGGCTTAGAACAGGTTCCTTGGAGACATTAAGTTATCCTTGGAAAGGGAGGTCTCAAAGCCAAGCCTTATACTTTTTTAATGGGTTTCATTAGGAAGAAAGAAAAGGAACTGGAAAAAAAGACATGTAGCTTAAAAAGGAACAGCTTTGGCATAGTCTAAAATTTGTTCCATTTTTCAATAAAAGAAGCCAATGCTGCCTTGAAATTCATGTCCCTTCAAAGTTCAAGGAGGCCTGTATTGTTTGCCTGCTCAATCAGAAGGCTCCAGCCACTTATTGTATGTGGAATGCACTCCAGGGACTGACTGAAAAAATATGATTTAGTGAAAGCTTGTACCCAAAACACATCATTGGCCTCTGATCTCTGAACATTTAAATATTTCAAGCTTACAAGCGGACGCTGTCACGAGGACAGACCCTGATCCCTAGCTGATTCTAGAACATCTGTTGAGGCATTTACCAAGTTAATAGATTAGCTATGAGAATCAGGCAGGTGTTTTTCACCAAAGCCAGAAAACATCAAAATCAGATTGCCCTCCAAGTCTTTCAGCACAGGCAATCGAGTTAGAATGACTCATAGAGTCTAACAGATAATAAAACACACATAACATTTGCTTTAAGGTACAGGTGGGGATATTTTGTACTGCACTTAGGAGAAAGAAAAACTAACTCTATTTGGGAATAGAGTAATTGAATACAGATGGGAGGAGGCAAATGAAAGAATTTAGCAAATATCTCAGTGGAATAGCTAATGGGAACGAGACAGAATAGGAAATTAAAAATTATTCGAAGCAGATGGACCATTCTTTGAGTTTTTTAAAATTTATTAGGGCTGCGAAAAAAATGTGTCTGTTTATTTTCCACGGCCATGAAATTAATGACTTGGTGAGTTGTGCTTGTGCAATTTTATGACTGCCATGTCATTTGTCATAATTTGGGTTCTGTTTGATATGGATTTATGAATATTTCCTCCCCCCAACATGATTTATGGGTGTTGGTCATATGTGAATTAGACTGTCACCTTTAGTATGAAAAAGTACAAATGACAGATTATAAAAAAAAGAGTGCTCAAGTCCTTAGTGCTGGAAAGTAGGGTTCACAATTCCCTGCTCTGCTTCTTCATTGGAAGTTTTTGTTTGGAGCTGACGATTAAATGTTTGGACTTGAGTCAAGCATATGGAAACATCGAGAGGGCTTGAATAGATCTGAACTCATCTGAACTTCACCTGTGAAACTCAGCTTGAGTCATCCTTTCCTTGTATTATGCATCGAAAAAAAAAAATACCTGTATGCTACTTGCTGTAGGAACAACTGATTTACTGTACCAGAACAGCAAGTTGGCCTTTAAAATTTGCTGTCCTGCTTCCAATAGTGGCTAGCTCTGGGGAAGCTTCCATGAAAAGTGGAAATAATCTTACACAGTATGTTCAGCTACGCAGCTTTGCATAGTTGAAGGACTGAAGTTAAAGGACATATGAAACAGGCTGGATTCCTGTAATAATAATAGTATTCTAGGTTTAGATCCAAAGCACTAACTTTTATACAAGCTGTTATCACTTCCACGAGAACTACTACTATTTGCTATTTGTTTTGCAATGTGTAGCAACAGCATGCACCAATTTAGGACAGAAGGCGAAGCGCAGTTGCTCCTGGATTTGAGCCACCTGACTTCAAGCATAAAGCTGTGGCACCTAAGTTAGTACCTAATCACCCAAGGCTCCCCCATTGATACGGGAAAGTGATATGCACCTCCAGAGGATAATTCAGCCCACGTGTCTTCATCCATTGACTATGCAGGCAGAGAAAAACAGTACCTCTTCCTAATTTAGCTCCCCAGTTTGGTCTAGAAGTTCATGTGGGAGGAATTAGAGCCCAGCATGGGATACAGCTTGAAAAAGAAGAAACAATCCACCTTGCATGTCAACAATGCGTTGCCAAGTGTCTTGCATTCTGGGCTGGCAAATGTTTCCTTTGTGGGGGATACAACTGATTCATTCTACAGTTCTTAGACAACTGTATGCTGAAGCCCATTTACTGAGGCCCAGACAGCATTGTCTTCCAGAGGAAGGCTGATAATTCTTACTGGATATCTCTGCACTTGTGAAGAAAGGATGGTCACCTAACAGGGAACCACCAGGATAGTCTCTGCATGTCTTGCTAGCACCTATTGCCTCTAAGGCTAATTGAGCTCCTCTTTTTTTGTTGTTGTTATTTTTTATTTAATAATTAGTCAAGCAAGAACCTGCCTTAGCATATCAGTTTAATTTCTGCTGTTGTGATGGTAGCTGAGATGCTTTACAGTGGTGATATGCAGCTGCACAAAACTGGACTATCTTGCAGAAATAAACCTGGATCACTTGTATTGAATTAAAGAGTAAAGTCCAGTAATCTTAGAATTGTAGAATCATTTAGGTTGGAAAATACCTTTAAGATCGAGTCCACCATTGTTACTTCGCTGACTCATCAGGAAACCTGCACAGCTTTTGGAGAAAGCTTGGCTCATCAGTTGTGGTACATTGATATATATCAGAAATATTCTATCTGCTTCGGCTGATGCAGCTTGTATTAATCTAGCACATCTAATCAACATATTCCCAGGCTCCAAAGCTGCTTTCACTGTGTAAAAGTAGCTGATCTTTAAGCTGTCTGGCAGTTCCAAGATGCAAGTTTTTCAGAAGACAGAAAACTGAAAAAACTTCCGTTTCAGTCAAGTAAAATATAATGAAAATAAAATGCACTGCTTAGGATTTACTTACGTTTAATAAGTTTTTTCCTTACCTGAAAAATGCTTCCAAACAAGCTCCTTTTGAATTTTTTTTAGAAATAGTTTTTTAAAATTACCAGAAGTTAATAATTTCAGTCCTTTTCCAATATTTTGAGTTTTTCTTTTTCTGCCATATGGAAATGAGGGAAAATGAAGAAAATTTGCAGAACCTTTTGTTTCAACAAGCCTGCATTTATGCCCCCAATTTTTTTTTTTCCAAAGCATTGAGTCTAGATTAATTGTCTTAGTTACTTTTCTATTTTTTCACCTACTGGATGGATTGTCTTGTAAATTTTGCATTATGTTTCTCCATATTTTGAAGTCAGTGGGCTAAACACAAAGTCCATTTCCGTAAAAACAGTTATACTAGTCTTCTGGGATGGAGAGAGAGGAGAATATGAGCTGTTGGATAACAGTAGTGTTCTCACTGAGCTTAGATTGAAGCTGTTTTGACCGTATCTGGCACTTAAAAAGCCAACCTGCTCCTACCCTGTTACCGTAAAGAAATTTGCCAGGAAGGCAGGTGTCTAACTATACAGGCAATCAGATTACAGAGCAAAGTAATCATGATTTCTGATTTTCAGCATAGGTTGCCACATTAGCCCATGCACTTTGGAAGAGAGGGAGAAGTAATCAGAGCAAGATAAGGACAAGGGTGGAGATCATTTGAACCAGTACAGTTATAATAGGGTAGTAAATTTTATGTAGCTTTTATTAAACTATTTTGTTTCTTTTATATTAAAAATAGGATAAAGCTATCTGAAAATGAGAAAATCCCTGAGTTTATTTTCATTTGTTTTTAAGAGTTACTGAAATGGAGCACTGTGTTTCTTGGGAGGCACCATTTGCACACACATGTCTGCAACTTCGAGCGAGTCACAGCTGCAGAGTTTCTTTAAGGCATGCATGCTTGGCTTTGACATGCTGAGATTTATGGTGAGATTTAAGTTCTTGTACCAATGGTGACGTTTCCTGAATAGTTTTCATCCAGATGGTCTCCGAGAGGATAAGGTTTAACAAGATTTATTCACTGAGAGGGGGCAATGTGAATTAAAATTACAAGGGGTACTGTATATACACTAATTCTTTGCCATTCACTGCCTCATGAAATGTAGAAAATCCTTGCTCTTCATTCCCCCCAAACGAAGTTAAATGGAGTTGCTTCTTTCAACATACTGTTCCACTCTGAGCAGATTACGGCTCTGGCAAACAAGTGCTATTAATTTTGTTGTGGTGGAGGAAGGGGTTACTGCCCTTAATATCTACCCTGCCACTTTGCCACAGTCTTCCACCTTACTAGAGGAGGCAGCAGATGTAAGCAAGTGCCAGTTTATCAATTGTTACAATTTGCAGACCATTGGCAGTTAAAATTAATGTGCTGGCTCAGAGCTCTATGGATGAGGGCTGGACTGTATCACTTTCTGATGGCTCTGTTTCAGCTTCTGGTGGGGGACTGCTGCAGACAGCTGGGAGAGGTAACCTCTTAAGCCATTATCACTAAATCCAGCACAACCTCTCTGAGTGAGCTCCAAGTCTTCAGCCTTTGAGGGCTGTTAGGACTACCAGCACTGTTTGGGGTCCTGAGACTGTATTTTCAATGGATTATTTAAAGTCAGTGGAGCACCAGAAGTTTGTGCAGGTGGAGTATCTAGGCATGCTAATTCAGATTGTGACTGCTGAACCTAGATTTTCTGGGAAATTACACGTATTTTACAAACAAAAGAATTTATGTCATACCGTGTAGGTTTTTGTAAGGCTATGGACTCACAGTGAAACAGTTAAGCACATGCTTCACTGCTACAAGGTAAGTATCTTCATCAAAGAAAACTAACAGGTATTGCTGCCATGCTTAAAGCTAAACAGTTTGTAAGCATTTTGATAGACAGAGTAAGTTTTATTGTTTTTCAGGTTTTTCTATTTAAAATACTATTAAACTACTATGGAAGCTGTAGACCCAGAGGCTTATTCAAAATCCACTTAAAAAAAAAAAAGTTGAGTTGAGGCATTAGAGATAAGTCTCTTTTGTCCATTTTCCATTTTCCTCACTTGCAGGCTGAATTTTGCTCCCATATCTAAAAGTATTGGACGTATCTTAACTGTTAACAATTTACCTTCTTTAGCAGGATCAAGACATTTCAGTTTGAATATCCTAGGATCAAATCCAAACTTGGGTGACAGAAGGCAACAAGTTCATCTTAGTAAAATAGAATGTCCTGCTTGATAACAAGAAATAAAAAATTTCTTCAGACAGCATGTTGCCTTTACCACTTTAAGCATGTTCAAGGTTGGTGGATATTTTTATTATGTTGCTTTTCTATGTCATATTATTTGCAGCAATATATTTCATTCATTGCCTGTTGCCAGTTGAGCTCTAACATAAGATCTTCACAATCCATGATTGGTCTTGAGTCCTTCAGTGTCTGAATTGTCAACTTGTGATTCTTTTATTTTTGAAAGGTAGCTATTCAGAGTTTCATAAAATTGTCTGCACTTCATATTGTCTCAATTTCAGCAGTTGCAAGTACAGGTACCAAAAAATCACTAATTACTTTTATAATAATGAGCTGGTGAACAACACATTTTTAAAACAATGGGAAAATAAGGAGTGAGAAGACTTTGTGATTGTTCTTTATGTCTAAGAATGGACAGTCTGAGTAAAATGTAAATGAGTTAGTAATTGTAATGAAATAGGCCTCATTGTATTGTAGCAAGGTAAAAATGTTCCTCCTGCCACAGAGCTTGCATTAGTATTGTTTGAGAGAAGTAGCATCAATGCACTGTAATAGACTTTTATTAATAGGCCAGAACCATCATCAGTCTCTGGGTTGGTGTGATAGCTGAATACAGTGAACATGAGCATCTTGACAAGCAAGTAGCAAAATCTATCAATCACTTTCAGCATGAAGTTGCTGTGATAATTAGGTTTACACTGGCAATAAAATATGGATAAATAAAGTGTTCAAAGCCATGGAAAATGTAGGGTCCATCGTGAATATCCTATGAAATATAAAAGAGGGCGTCACCATAAATTCATCTAGCTGTGTAGACTGAGATCATTATTCTCTTGACCCATCTTGCTATTTTTACATTAAAAGTAATGCATTTTTCAATCAGCACTGTTCAATGGTAAAATCACTCTAGGGCTTAAAGTCTAGGTTGGATTCTTTTCTTGCTGTGCTGATGTGCAAGGATGTTCAGTGTCCTTCCTGTTGATGGTGCTGATGCCCTCAGCACAGAAGTGTGGTGGCATTTTTTAGCTTGTGCTAGTCACTTCTTCTTTCCAGTATTGGCCAGATGAAGATTGGGGTGTGCTCTGCTTCCTTTTATGCTGCTCTGTGTGGGTGGTTGACTCCATTTATTTCCGTGGAATTACCCTAAGTTTATGGTTTAAGGAAAAACAAACTTCCTGGTCTAGTGGCTTCTGATGCTGATGAGTCAAAGTCTCCTAGACTGAGAAGTGATCGTTCATGTGACTTCTGGGGAAGGAAAGGTCCTGATTTTTTTTTTTTTTTTTTTTTTTTCTGTTTTAGGGCATTGTCCCAGGCAAGACAAGCCATGTTTAGTGGGAATCCATTGCATTTACATCAGATTTCAATCTCTTTATAATGGCAGGTTAATCTATACTTCTGCATAAGGAACAACATGGCCCAGTCTGAGTCACTTATCTGCCCCACACTAGATGGCCTCTGATTTTTTTTTATTATTTTAAGAAAATTAGAAAATTCATTGCCTGAAAAAGGTGCTAATTTGTTAGTTCACTAAACTGATGTCTTTGTGCTCGACTGTGGCACTGCCCTGCTCAGGCAGCAGCAGAGAACGCTTCTCCTGCCAAAGTGCCTCCACCCTGGCCTGTAGTGGGGGAGAGGTAACTGTGCTTCTTATGCTTCATTTAATTCTTGGCGCTGTCTGCTGAGAATGGCAACGGAGTTGCCAGTTGTGGCATGCAGGTTTATTGCTGGGAATTGAGCCAGAACCACCAATCCATTTTGCACAGACAGTGAACAGCAATGGTAAATACTTCTTGTTCATTACTAACCTAAACTGGATTTGAACTGAAGACTTGGAGGTGAAAGACTGTCTCCCATTCCTTAATCCCCTTAACGTTTCAGTCTGCCTCATAAAATTTTCTAAAACCAAATGTAAACCTTGTGTATAAAATGAAATCCAGAAGAGTAAAGAAAATCCAGAGTGAAGACTGAGACTGTTTTCTTCTTCAGCAAGCTTCTTTGCTAGTAATGACCCTGGAAAATTGTTCTCTGATTATTCTCTTGAGAGATTACTCTAATTTCTTGCTGCCGTAGATGGCCATATGATCAATTGTCATCAGTCACTGCCTGATGATGGGTCATTACTTACCAGTGCGTACTTGGGGGAAAAACCACATGCGACTTCCATTAGGAGGCAGAGTGCACCTACATCAAATATGAAGTATACACTAAGTTCTTATTAATAACATTTCAAGACTGTCCTCCTGAAATTCCTAGCACAGAAGCGGCCTTCGCAGTGGGAGAACTGAAAGTATGGAAGATTTGCAGCTTACAGCCAGGCAAATGAGTATTTCCCTAAGTAAAATATCTGATTTTCAGTTGAGCATTTCAATAACAGATCAGTTTTATGGAGAAAGAAAAGTAAAGCTCATACTCATCTGTTCTTTGCTTCAGGACATCCTAGCTTAATTAATTCATTTAATTAAATTAAGGTACAGCCAGTATAAATATTTCCTTCTTGTTCCATTTCAAAGTTAAGAATGCATGTATGACACCATGGAAAATGCTGCATCTTGTGGGTACCATATTCGCCAGGAAGTTTGAATATCTTCAAGAATATGGAGACTATTTCAGTGAAATTTTAAAATATATTTCTTTCATATTTTCTAAATTTCCTAGCAGAAATGCAAATCAGACCTTCAGCTGAGTAAACTACTGAGAATTGAACAGTGTAAAGCAAGCACAGTCCTACTGTGCTGTGAGTGGTCTTTTGAATGGATTCTGCAAGGGCAACCTCTTTCCTATAAAAGTGAAGACATTTTCTGTCTAAATCACAGGGATTTTCATTTAGGCTTGCAAAGTGAAATCTAGTAGATCAAGGGGAAGAAAGGTAGAAAAAGGTGAAATTGGAAGAAGCAGTTGATTTTTTTTTTTGATCCCAGTAAATTGAGAGCCTTGAAATATGTAGAGAAAGGTTTGGCTGAGATTTGTTGTCACCTAGTCTTGTTGCTGTGTGTACCCATCTGGCACTGAATGACACTGGCTCTGGTGCATGCTGTTGTAAATTAATAGATATGCAAATAAATATCTTGTGGGTAGGATTGGTTTTCATGTTTCCCCCCATTTACCCAATGTCCTATGTCTGTGTGGAAGACCTCTTAAGAAGCAGTCTTAAGAGAAGCAAAGGAAAAGGAAGGCTCATCCTCTGACTAGTGCTTATTGGTATCTTTTGTGCAGACTGCCACTAAGGGCACTGGTGAGTAATCACAAGCATAGATTTTTATCCGTGAAGAAACCAAGGAGTATGTAAAAATGTGCAGGTTACTGGAATAACTTTACTATAAAATTATTTGAAATGACAAGCAGACCGCTTAGTTTTAACCACCTCAAAGTCAGTTTTGAAATTCTGTAGGCGTGGAAGGGAGTGATCAGCTCAACCCTCACATCCTCATGGATGCAGGTGGTACTGTGCTTCAGTGTGGAGAGAAGGATGCAGTTCAGAAATTTTAAATTCACTAGCTTGGGTTGACTGAAGTTGCTGAGCTGTGACAGTCTGAGTTCTTACCCAAGACCCTGCTGGAGCCTGCACTGCTCTCAGGATTTGAGCTAGCTAGTTTAAGTTACTTGGAGTATGTCCCCACCTCTGGATTACAAGGGAGTTATTGCAATGAATCAAAAACTGCAAACATTTTGCTTAAAGCATTTATCAGGTCTGGCCTGCTTTCTCATCATGAATTGGCCCTGGATGTAAATTGTAATATGCTGTTTAACACTGGAATGTACATTTTGGGAAAGAATCTCTTTCGAAAATAACATGGTCTCTACTCCTTCCAGCTTAATGCCCTGTGCTCACTCATCTATATTTATTATGTTGCTTGGGTTTAGATGGGGGATTTTACAGAGGAAGTTTGAGCCACAGTCCCCTTGAAATATAGGGAGAGCTCAGTGCCCCCTTCACTTATGTTATAAAACTGTAGGTAAAACTTTGCAGACAGTTCAATTAGAAGTCATTTAGGGCTCTGTAGATGCCAGGTGGAGTTACCACGGGTTCCCAAGGGGGTCAAAGGCCTGATGTCCACCGAAGGACAAGTAGGATTTAGGATCTTCTCTGTGTCCTCCAGTCACCACGTTATTTCTTCAGACACTGAAGCGTGTTTTTAAATTTTCCTCTAAGTGTTTTTGAAAATCGTGCTCTCTAGCTTGTGTGCTGCTGTTGATCAGCTTACCCACCCCATTGCCGAGCGGTAACTGAAGCAGGACTGCAGTTACCATTGCACGTTCCTCTCTGGCACCATCTAGTGCCTCCAGAGCTGTGCTTCCAACCACTGCTCTTTGCCATTCCTAAACAGGATGTGCTCTCCTTTGGCAATAGCTTAAAATTCAGATCAGTGCAGATGTCGCTCTCATGAAATGAACTTACCTTAGAGCAATGGCTGCAAAGCCTTTTGGGAGAAAGCTTTGTAGTATGGCTCTTGTACTAACAGTTTAGATTTGTAATTCAAGGTGCAAAACTGCCAAAGCACATAAAAAATAATGTGAAGATCTTGTTATAGATATTTTGTTACAGTAAGAATCAGGAATATGGGTACGTGCGTGTGTCTGTTTTAAGACTGTCACAGTCTTTGAGCATCTTTTCTAGTCCTAATAAAATGGCTGAGAATTAAATGAACGTACTTAAATTATAGAATGATTCAGGGCATCATGTTGTTAATAATGTAGAGAAATGAGATATAAAAGCTTTTACTCAAGCATACCCTAAAGCAAATTTAAGTAGAGCACACAGCTATGATGCTGATTGTTTTCACAGGTGTTGGCACCATATGAATTAAATGAAGAAAAAAATGGTGAAACATTTATGACTCATTAGAATTATGTGGTTTTTTATCCTGTCCTAACAACTGAAAAAAGGTGTAATTTACATTTGCAGCCAAATGGCGTGAAGTAACATTATACTTTACTGACATGAAAAGAGGAGACTTCCAGATGACTACTATTCTGAATTTCTCTAGTTCTCAAATCCTGGATTTTCAGTTTCTCGTGTGGACTTTTGAGAGCTAACATTATTGCCCCATTAAAACAAACAAACAAAAAAAAGTCAAAAAGGAATATGGTAACTTAAAATCTACAGAACATGTAGTTTCAAGGAACTAAGGGACATTCCCTGGGTGCAACACCTTAACAATCAGAATATTTTTCCTTTTCTTCAAGAATATACTTGATAGATCCAAAGAGAGCCACATCCATGTTTGTTCGGGTTTTTTTTTAAATAAACTCTGCATCCTTCTTTTCCTTTCTCCTTTAATTATATTTTTTTAAAATCAGGATTGTTTTGTTGTAGATCTTTTGTGGTTTGTTGTAGATCTTAAATATTTACATGAAGGAGGTATCCTGACAAGCTGATCTATAGCAGGAAAGCAACAAATAAACAAATCTATGACTACAGTATTTTAGATCCTGGTTTCCTGAGCTCCTAAGTGTTTATTTTTCCTATTGTAAAAACCGGCATTGAAATACATTCAAAATGGAGTTCACATGGCAGCTTTCAGGCAACATCTAATGTTTTAACAAAGCCTTAATAATAACCTCAGCTTCCCATACACTGTGTAGTTGGCTGAAAAAGAAAGTAGCTGATTTATCAGAGCCTCTGTGCTGTAGATGAGTCTTCAGAAAAAGAACATCTCGTACTTTGCAACTGAGACGTTTTTGCAAACACCTAATAAACCAGAAAAGGAAAGTTTTATTGGGCTTTATGAGCACATTTTTCTCCTCTCACCAGAGCACCAAACCCAGTTTGTAATCCTACTTTCATTTATTTCATTCTCCCCTGAAATTTCTCATAGCATAAACTCGCTCAGTTTTGGCTGGCTAATTTGCATCTCATGGCCTGCAGTATCTCTTTAGGAGGTGAACTATTCAAAATACATTAGCCTGGTGTGGATGGTAATGGGCCAAATGCTGCTGGTTTTGAAGGCAATCTGGGAAGCCTCATGGTCTCTCTGATTCTTGATAGCTGTGCAAGTTAAGTTGTTTGCTTTTTCTGTCCTTGGACTTTCGAAGTTCTAGCAGCAGATGTAGGTGGGATTATTGTTCTTCTGAAAGTCTGAATTGAGAAAAGCACTTTCTTCCTTTCCAAGCTTGCTCTAGTCTTTAATGTTACCCTTATTTCTGTTCTGCCAGAACTGTGTCCTATTAGCATCCAAAAATGTTACACATAACTTTGGCTTGCTTACAGAAGATGATCCAACCACTAACATTTGCCTTCTGTAGCTGAATGCTGAAAGAAAAAATAATCCACATTTGAAATGTGAGACTTGGTTGCTGTCAGTTTCTGGAGCTGATTATTAGGACTGTGATTTTTATCTACTCACTTGTACAGTAATTAAAAGCAATTCCCTCATCAGTTATCATCCTGCAAAGCCAGCTTTTAAGCAGTGCTTGATGTAGTTTATTAACCTAAGCCCATCTTGAGGGAAAGGTGACATAGTTTAAAAAGTAAGAATGGGCACATCTGCTCTGAGACAAAGAGCTGAATGTAAAATAGATGCTTACTGTTAAACCAGCAAAAATGGCTATGTGATTTTAATTGGCAAAGTAGGAGTAATTACCTGGCTTCGGCCAGGTGTACGCCTCCATTCTGTCCACTCCCATCTGTGTCCTTTTTACGTGGATTATTTTCTGTGTGGATATATCCTGTCTTGATGGGGTAGGTGATTAAAGAATTAAGAAGGAAATCAGGGAGTCAATAACTTGCATGCCGAAGAGGAAGAGCTATTCAGCTGCCTGACCACCTTTGCCACACCTTCTAGCAGTTACTGATGAGCACATATGATTATCAGTGTCAGCTCCAGTTCAAAGACATTTGATATTAACTGGATACTTTGCCTCTAGTTGCCAGTGTTGTAACTTAGGGCATCTTTATCCCAGGAAAGAAATGTAAAATAATAGGCAAAAAGCCCCCCATGATATTTATCTGTGATAACTTTTCTCAGTGGGTGGTGGAGACAAAAGATTAGAATGAACGAAGGCAGACTGAGCGTGAGCTCTGCTGTGGATCTATCACACTGGACTGCTCTTGACTGCTGAAAATGATCGATATGGAATCTTGTGAGAATACTCAAATATTAGAAAGAAAAGGCATTGAGAGAAGGAAATTGAAAGTGGAGCACAACTCCCTAAAGCATTATATGCACCTAAAGCACTGGTGGAGGCAGGGGGGGGGGTCCCTGAGAAAGGGGAGCAGAAATAGCTCTGGGTGTAAAAATGCAGACTGCAGTGTTTACTGGTGGAGTTCTGGTATATCCAGGAAGGGGAAATAATGTGGTGAAAATCTGCTACTGACTCTGCTTCTTCAAATGCTCTCATTCAAGGCAGTCTTACAAAACAGCATGGTGTGTGACGGGCAGGAAAGCGATGTGCAATCCATGGTCAGCCAAGAGAAAGCAGTAAGTGCCACAGACTGTTGTGCCCACCCCTAGGAAGTGAATGAAGAACTGCATGGATTTTGTTTTAAATGGAGCTGAACAGTAATCCCGGGAGATTTAAGAGCTGACATCATGCAGTGGATACATATTTCACACCTGGGGATAGAGACATGCCTGAGATGAGCCAGGAAATGTATCTACAGGCCAGGCATGAATACCCTGTTGAAAGCCCACATGGAACAGTGCAAGCTGTGCAAAGAATATAGTGATTGACAAGAAACGCCTCATGGAATTCCAGCCCAGACCTAGGAAAAGGTCGGAACAGACTTGTTAATTTCTAATGAAAGAAACTTTATGGCACAGTAGATTAATAACCCAGTTTTTGAAAGATGCACAGATAAGAACAACGATCAGAAAACTGAAGCTACAGATTTTTAAATGTGCAATAACTCACTCGCTGGGACTAAGTGAGAGGCTTCTGATACTTTTCATTTAAGCATTTGAAAAATTTGGTACCTTTAAATACTTCTTCATAAGATTTATGTTTCTGGAAATATGCAATAGGATAGGACTATGGCATCAGCCTTGGCAGCAGCCAGGAAACTGGCAGTGTTAGAAAGATAGTAAGGGTGTTTGGCCTGGTTATTTTGAACCTCTTAAATGATAAATGTTCCCATGGTTTAAATAGAGACATGTACTCAGACTCTGGCCTTGTGGTCTAGGTAAGTTTGTCTACTAAAGCCTGAGGCAAAACCAATCAATATTTTTTCTTTACAGTTCTTAGGAAACTAAGCAAGTGCAAAGCACTGAAACCCCAGAGGTTATTGTATTCAGAAAGGTATGTACAAAATTAGGCATTAGGTTATTATGAAAAATAACAAAAAAAAAGTTACTGGGTGCAGGATGTGAGATGAGTAGAACAAGCAGGAAAAATTAACTAAAGATACTGTGCTGTGACTTGAATCAAAGATCTCACGGATGATCATAGTCTGTTAGGCTAATGTAAGCAAGGCCAAACGTGTGTGAAGTGTGTGATCAACACACAGGATCAGTATGGCCAATCCTTTTGAGTGCCCTCAATAGTAGTAGAAAACAGGGAAGTTGGATAGTACAGAGAGAAGTTGGTGGCTTCATCGTTGGCATTTGGTGCTGTTTTAGCTATTGCAGATGTCTGCCTGGCATCCATTTGCTACCCTGGTGGAGTGTCAGTCGACTTTAGGTCCTGCGTCATCTCTGCTATTCCTGTGCAGATGTCCTGGATGCCTTACGGCCTTCTCAAATGGCAGTGGGCACCTGTGCGTTGGACAGGAATCCTGGCCTTCGCTTTGTGAAGCGGCACATTCCTGAAGGGCCACAGCAGTGTGGTCATGGCCACAGTCAAGCATGGCAGCAGTGAGCAAGTTGGACGTATCTTTAAACAGGTAAGTCTGTGCAATAATTATCTTGAGCTTAAGGCTGGCTGTGGGCTGAGACCTACAGCTTCCTGCCTTGGCTGAGAATGAATCACCTGTGGGGAGCTGCATTTCCCAGAGCAGATGGGAGCTGTCGGGTTCAGAGTCAGAAATTATGGAAAGGGATACAAAGTGTAACAGCTCCCTTTGGGCGGGAGAGATCAGGGAGGGGGATAGGTAGGTCTCTCCAGCCAAGGAAAGGATGTCACAGATAAAGGTGCTTAAGGAAGATGCTTTAACAGGCCATCAGGTGTCTATGTAAAACACCTAAAATTAAAAGCAATTAAAAGACTTCTAGTTGATTAAAAAAAAAAAAAGTTGAAGAAAATGTAGTTAGTCTGAGAATAAACTTAATCACCAAGGTGCCCTTGAAGTTTATCAGACCACCTAGAGGTGCAATATCCTAGACAGGCAATGAGTTCTCAGAAATACCCTTCATCTAATCTTTTTTTTATTATTTCTCCCCTACCCTAGGACAATTGAAGTGTTTTGGTTTGGTTGGGTTGGAAGACTGTACTAGCTTGCCAGAGGGAATTCAGAGGAAACCAGAATATTTTCCCAAACAGACGGTAAGGCCCAGCCACACCTTGCAACATCAAATCTTTAATCATGTACCTGCCTGTATAACAGCAGCAATAATCAGTGTTTCTGTAACATCATTCATGCAAGAATTTCAAAGCACTTCATAAGCACTAATTAATCAAACCTCACAAACCCACAGCAAGCAGCAACTTTGCCCACCAATGAAGTGTAATCAGCTCTAAAATGGAACATGATGGCAGTTTGATATCTCATAACGTGATGCAACAGGTCAAGGCAAGTAGAACAGGAGCAACTGAGGGCACTTGGGAAGCACCGATCCTTAAACAGCTTTGCAGACACAGTGCTTTGCTGGATATGCTTTGTGGGAATACTTGGCAAAGATAGTTCCGTGAAAAAGCAATTTATGTATTGCACACAAAAGAACAATTTGAAATATATTTCTTAATTCCTTGTAGATCTCCTAATGCTAAAGGCAAATATCTGCACTTTGCAGGCGCAATGCATCAGAGTGCTTTCCACTCATTGTGGGACGTTGTTTCCATCACTCTAACCCGTGGTACCTGGAGTCCTAGAGGTCATGAAATAAGCCACGCTGATGTAGTTCTTGACCCCCAGACACTGACACCTGAGGTTCCCCAGGGGAAGAAGGAAACTGTGTCCAAGACTGCAGGCTTTACCTTCAGTTCCACTGTGCTTTGAGGGACCACCCAGCAGATTTAGTACTTGACCCCCCAAGATGGGTCTCTCAAAACTGTGACCCCCAGCTACAAAATCTGCTCCAGTGCAGAAGCCACAGGGCCTAAATTGGTGCCTTCTCTTGGCACAGCCGAAGCTGTCAGTGTTCCAGTTGACTACAATGAGAGAAAGATTGGGCTGGCTCAGTTTCTTTATATTTCTGCCAATCCGATCTTGAGGGGCGGACGAATTCAGAATATGTTACTAATACTCTGACTATGTATCTTCCCAATTAAGCATATGTTGAACAACCTTCAGCTTTTCCTGTCTGTAGGCAAAACATCACTGTATTTTAGGTCTCCTGTCCCATCACTTCTCATCTCTTTTGGAAGCAAATGGGAAGTGGGTTTTGGTTTTTTGGTGGTTTTTTTTTTTTTACCTCATGCAATAAAATTATATTGTACTTGTGTAAAACAATGTGCAAACCATTAAGTACAATAATGAAATGCTGGAAGTTAAAACAATGAGCTTGGATGATTTAAACATTGCTACATTTTAAATGTGCAATATGTTTGCAAGAATGAAATTGGTCTTTGGGGCTGAATTAATAGTACAGATATCTAGCCCATTTTGGAAAGAACAAGTAATACCTAGGAACATAATTTAAACCAGTCTTGTAATTAGCTGGTCATTTCACATTATGAGAGTTCTGGTCTTGTTGTTTGGCTTATAAATGACTGATGTAGTCATCTTCGAACTATACATGGTATGTTTAAAAAACACAACAAAACCCACCAAACTGTACAGATGAGAATCTTTCCTTTGGCAGAAGAGTGAAAAGTAAATAATTTAGACGGATTACTCCCCATTAATATGCCTTTGCTGACTTATTTAAAAACCCAAGGTCTGGGAGCTCCTTTAACCGTATCTTCAGGTTATCGTAATTCTCCCTTACTTCACTTCCTGATCATGAAGCAACAAAGTATTTTCAGTCGAAACTCATCTCACTGTATATCTAGTTGATAAATAAGGGATGTCTGTGAATGCAAAAAGATGGCTTTGTTCGTGAGTATGGTAGAAACTGTCGAATCAGAAGCTCTATTGTAGAAATTCAAACTTTTGCAGGACTAAACTGAGATCCTAGGAGGACTGTACATTTCCTTGGGACTTGTCTTCTGTCTGTAGCACACAGTACAGAAAACTTTCTGCCTATCACACAGGGTCAATGATGTACTGTGCTGATACTGAGATGAAAATCAGAACTGTCATAAGGCTGTTCTCAGTCACCTCCTCAAGACCCCTAAGCAATCATTTTGGTTCCCTGGAATCAGGGAGAGAGAGCCTTTCCTAGTCACAGTTCCCTTATAACTTCACTTGTAGCAGGTTAGTAAGTGATCAGCTGCAGAGGAAGGCGTTGTAAAGCTCCCGTGGTGGGGGGCGGGTATTTTTGTCTTCTGAATAAGCATTCTGCCAACAGAACATGAGGTCTGGGTACTTCATTAAACTGTACATTTTTGTACATTTCAGCCTTGCTGATGGATAGCAGATACTGCAGGAGGTCAGAATCTGACCCCAAATTTGACTTCTATGGAATAAAGTAAGGGTGCTTTAGTAGGCTGAATTATATCATTATTATCAGCATGTCTGCAAATGTAACACCTCAGTGAAATAATTTCTAGGGAGATTCTAGATTGTGAATCATGATGCTGTGTTGTGAAATTTTGACTGAAGTAGCTGTCATTTAAAAGACTTTATGAATGCCTAGATTTCAGTCCTTTAACTAGCCCCTTTTTACTAACCTAAAAATTAAGAAATCATTCTTTCATGTATTTACCTTTCTTTAATGTCTTGACTCTACAACTCGATTGAAATTTACACTATTTATAGATTTGATACTATAAAAAAGACATTGTGTCAATCCCCATACATATACTAGAAATTAAAAGTTGGGGGGTGAGAAATGAAAAATTCATAGCCTTCGATGTTGAGAAAGTCAGACCTGCTATCTCCCCTTGAAGTCACCTAGGTGAGGCTTTTTGACATAATGGAAGCATCAATGAACTACTCTTGATTAAAAGTTTGACAGGTTGACACTATCCCCCTGAACAGGAAGACCGGGGTTGAAAGAAAATTTTAATACAAACAGAATTTCATTAATACCACAGTTTGCTATAATGGGGGTCTTTTTCTCCCCCCACTGTTATTTTTGCTTAGATGGTGTCATTACCTTTTAAAGGAGAAAGACACTATGGTTAAGCTTTGTCTCAGAAACTATGTCATACTAATGGAACAGGAGCTTTCAAGTAAAATATGAAACAAACTGTCTGGAATTGTTCTGATTCCCCAGGCACAAACAAAACTGGTTTTAATAGGGTGGTTCCTTTAAGTGCAGGCTCTAGTCATTGAGCCAATCTTTATTTTGTAGACAGAGTACAGAAATTCATTAAACAGTATAAAATAATCTATATAAGCAGAATATCAGAATGGCCTTATGTCTCCCAAGATCTAAAAATATAGCCTCACTTCACTTTATTTACCTTTTGAGAGCTTTTTTTCTCTAATGTGGTAACTGTTAGACTCTACCTGCTCTGCTCAGTGTTAGGGCTGTCATGATGAAAGTGCATAAACAATATAAATAATAGGTTTTGGCACATGAAAGGAGCTCTGAGTGGATTGTTCTTTTGGAATTTAAGCATCACTATTTTTGTTTGACTTTCAGGGATTTTTTTATTATTATTTTTTATGTTTAATCCAAAATTTCTTATAATCTTAAATTGATTATTTGAAAAAACATCATTCTTTTAACATTTACATTACAGTTTAATATTTATAGCTTGATGCCAGGCAATTCTTATACAATTTAGTAAATATTTATTAAATCAGACTTGTTTTTAAAGACTTATAGTTTTGTAAGCACTCTCTAGCACTAATACTCTTTGAAGCCAAATGTCAGCCTGCGCAAGTCAGCTTCTCTATTGTATTTCCAGTCCTTGTCTGCAGTGCTCCTTCTTGACTTCTTTTCACTGCTGAATAGTTAAATAGTTTAAGCTCTTTCAGATCCTTGATATTATCAGGTTATATAACCTCCCACTCCATTCCCATTCATCATCTCTGCAATGTAATATTCGCACATGGATTTTTTACTTCTTATTTGAGATTTGCAGAGACCCTTAAAGCATTGATTGAACCCAGAATATCTCTCTTCATGATGCATTTTTAATTTCTCGTTTAGAGGCAACTAAATTGAATTACTGTGAGCTTAGAGTCAGTATTTTCCTGATATCATTTAATTGTAAGTGTTGAGTTTTTAGATGCAGAGCTTGAGGCATATTTACCACCTTAATTGCAGACTCATTCTAACTCTTTTTTTGAAGACGATGAGAGTTGAAGAACTGACTCACAGTGGAGAGCAGGCAGTATGCATCTTGTCAGTTTGGAAACCTACAACTAAGCCATCTAAATCAATGAACTTGATACAATGCTATAAACAGCTTATCCAGTCACCAGCAGAGTCAGTACAGAACTTGGGCATCTGCTTCACATTTTCTTGTTCTCCAACCATGCCATTTCTCTCTCCTTAAAGCATCAGTGACAAATTAAGTAAAAATGGACATGTGAGGAGTACGGGGAAGGGAATGCTGAAAACAAAGCAATTCAGAACATTTTATCCTTTCTGCCCAAGTCAATGGCAGGTGTTCTATGTCCTATTACAGCCTTGATAGCGTGTTATGTTGCATCATTTCAGCGTTCTTGCTCTCAGACTGGATGACTAAATGTCAGTTCAGATAGCAGTTATCCAATCCAAATGATCCACAGTTGGATGGCAGCAGGTGAGCAGGACACTGTCCATTTCAGAAGCCTACCCTACCACTCCATACATGGAAGGCTGCAGATACTCCAGATTTTGTTAGGAGAAGGGAGCAGATGTAAACTAGGAAATATTTTCATGGGATTTTACAGTTCTTTCATGATTGATTATGGGTCTACACACGATGGAGAGGAGAGCTCTTCAGAATAAATATGAACAGTTCTGATTATCCATCTTCCCACGTATTGACACAAAATGGATAATAGACAACGTGTTATAAGCAAAAAAATGTTTCACTATATTCATAACCATTTCTTTGCTAAAACACCCATTGAATCAGCCTCTTGACATATTCCCCAGCAAGTTAATCTGATTGTGATTGGCTCTGAGTGAAATGGAAATGAGAAAATTCCAATAAGCATGTGAACATACAAACTGATTTTCAACCCATTCTAAACACAGGTTGGCTGAAGACATTACTTGTATAGGCCAGTAAGTGAGAAGCTGAAGTGCATCTGAATGTAAAAGCCAAAATCAATTTGATTTTAAATGATTTTCGGCAGATTTTAAAAAGCAATAGTGTGGAACTTATGAGTAAGGTTAAAAGGCGTCAATTTTATTCCTTACAGACTAAAGCAAGCTTATTTTATCTCCTTTATTCAATTTGTTATTTTTTTTTATCCCACTACTGTTTTCAAGGACCTGTATATCACTTTATCCGTTTTAGTTGGAATTATCAGACAAAACAATGCAAAGCACTTATACATAAAACTGAACACCAGATGGGACTCCGTGAATATTATATTATTCATGGCCAATGAATTAGAGATGCCTTTTAAAAGAAGAAATCTAGTCTGCTCTGGCATGTCCTCAGCTTTATTCTAGCTGCAGGCTTCTTTTGCCTGTATTCATAGAGTAACCCAATGGACTCTGATCAAAATCCCATTTGGAAATAGCAAGAGCTGTTCTTGTTGAATTCAGTAGGCTGCTGGTCAGGCTGTGATTGCCATTCATTTACTGAGCAAAATGATCATGTGATACAGGATCCATAAAGAGTCTGAAGAAATCTGAACTCAATTTTTGTCCTTGTTTTGTCAAGTCTTAGCAATCTTGGGCAAAACATTTGTTCTCTTTCGGCCTTTGTTTCCTAAACTATAATGTGAGAAAAAAAAAAGTCCTTTATTTTTCATCTTTTGTTATCTGGCAACCTAGACTGTACTGGTTTTGTCTACAGAATTTATTTTTATTGCACGTGGAGCAGCAGCAACCCCCTCTTATTCTATTGGAAAACCACGGTTTATCCTCTTACAGTATTTGGAATGTTGCAGTGCTAATTAACTTGGAATTTCAGAAGTATTTTGGTCAAGGAAATGTAAGATACTACAGCTCCTCAGATTGGAGGGACAGACAGTGGCCAGAAAATTCAAATTATTTGAAGCAATTGCTGTTTGTGCTTTGGAAAAATGCTCCTCAATACAGATGTGATAAGGATCCAGAACTGTGGTCAAACACAAGTTTAAATTATGCGGAGAGTTATTCCACAATGGAGCTTGGAAGAATTGAATGGAATTTAAACTGGAACAGAATAGAGCTTGTTGAAATCTTCGCACTAATATTCATGATTAAGAATGGTAACAAATGTGTCTGTGCTATTAATTATAAAATCCCATATCAGGAGGGATTAAAAAACCCTGTAGTCCATTTGTCTGGAAGTATTTTAAATGAGGAGTAAAGAAGTTGTTTTCTGAGCCTTCTTTACATCACCATAAATTGAAGTAGAATTTTCTCCAGAAATTAGACGCGTGTGTTGTGAGGTCATTTGCGTTCTCCCTTTCAGTGTCTCTGTATTCCAGTCCTTATCGCTTCCTACACTATGATTTAGTTTTCTGTTTGTATTTTTAAGGGGATTTTATCGCTAATGTTTTTAGCAGAATGTAATTAAAAATCAGCTTCCTTACTGGATGCAAGGACTCTGAAGTCAGTTCCCTGTATTTGATAGACTCCTTGCAAAGCAATATGCTAAATCCCACATAGGAAAAGAGATTATGATTAAGACCTTCAGAAAGCATAAATTTAAAGTTAGACTCTTGTTTACATGGGGTTTTTTTCAGTGAAAGTGCTTAAGTTGTCAGCACTCAGAACCAACTTATGTATCCAAGGGTCTGAAATCGCAGTGCTTTTATCCCTTCACTTCCATTTAATGATTCTTTGTGGTACAAAATGTCAGTTTTCCAATCCAGATATTTACTGATTGTGTACTTTTTACTACCATTTTAAATTATTCCTTATTTTTAAAGCTTCTGTCTTGGCAATAGTAAAAATTTAGTGATATAAATGGGCCACTAAAATAGACATTTAACTAATCCAGCTTCTTTTCAATAATACAGTTGCCCCAGTTCCTGCATAATTTTGTTTCTGAAAACATTAAAACTATTAAAAAAATATATTTGTCAAGCTGAATTTTCTCAAGAATTTGGTGCAAAATCTTTTGTTTGTTTAAGTATTCTAAAGATTTTGTGCACTTGTATGTTTGTTTGTCAAAATGCTGCAATTAAGTTGGTGAGTAGTTACAGATGTACCTACACAGATTCACAATTGCAAAATTTCTGGGACAGTACTGAGTATGAAGGGGATGATATGAATCTATAGCAGGTTAACATCTTGAAAATTATACTTTGCCCTCAGCTCAAAAAGACCCTACATAGAGGATTTAGAAGGGGTAAAAGCCAGTTTCTGGAAAGATTTCTAGATGAGAAGAGGCTAAGTAAAATGAATTTAGATATAGAGGTATGAAGGCTGCATAATTCCTCATGATACAATCTTAAATTTTATGAAAAAGCAGTAGGTGATTCCTTAATCTCTATTTCTTAAAATTGTTAATAGTGCTTAAACCAATGGAAGTGTTTTTCCACATGAAAGTATTAATAAGATGTGGAACTCTACAGTATGCTATAAAAGCTGAAGTATAATTAGATTAAGAAAGCAGTTATCTTGACTTGTGAAAGGTACTCTTATTGTTACAATTAAAATACAAAATCCTTGCTGTTGAAAATAATGTCTTGATACAGTCTCAGCTCAGGAAGTCTGGAAGAGCTGAATTACAGGATACACACCATAGAAAGGATCTCTCTGTGTTATACAATGCTGAAGAATTGCTTTTCCAGAAGTTTTTGGGTTTGTGTTTTTTATTCTACCATGAAATCTGATGGAATATAGGGAAATCCTACAGCGGTGTTATGCCCTCACAATTGTTTCACTAATTTAAACCTGTCACACAGCCACTCCATATTGACATCAAATACAGTTTCTTTCATTTCCAAGTGTGCTGATAATGCACTCTCTCACTCAGGAACATAGCAACTTTATTCCTGTTCACATTTCATACCCCAGATAATGCCTTGTGTATTCTATAACATAAATACTGAGCACCTACCAAGTACTAAAAGAAATGGATCCATTCACATGGGCAAGATTTTGAGCTTGTCTGCTACTAACATATGCGTGCACCTACATGCAAATGTGAAATAGAGCAAGAATGCCTAACCTGAGGCCTACACTCGCTCTAAAAATACCAGAGTTTAGCCCTGAACTGTTTTCGTCTTAATCAAGGATTGAAATCCACAGTAAGACCTAACATCCCAGAATTTGAGTCATTCATCTTATGTTGAGAAGCATGTTGTGACCAGTGATGATTTTTTTTCCCCCAAGAGCTAATCTGGCACATAAAGGATGAGAACATTAGACATTTGCTTCTTTTTATTGCAAAGTAGTAGCTGTTTCTTGACAGGACGAAAGTTGAGTCACTCTCAGGAGGATTGCACTACCAGGGTCCTTTGCTTATTGCTATCTGGTATTGTCTCAGCAATGCAGAGCCTGCTGTTATCCATTACTTTCTCTTCTCATAGAGCTGCTCTGGATTAGCTAGGCAAACCTCTGGCTATTTAGCATTTTGCACACTACCAGCAGAAAGAGTCAGTCCCTACAAGCCACTCATCTTGCCAGAGATGGTTTTTCCAAGTAGTGCTTTGATTAGAGTTTGACTGTTACTGGAAGTGCTGAGTGAGCCCAGGGCTAAAACTCGCCATGTTGTGCATGTGTGTTGCGCATTTCAAGAAAGGAGGAGAACTTGGGGTTTTTATTATCATTTTGTGCATGAACCAGCATTGTCAGAGTCTAGACACGCTTCATGAACCACCAGACTTCCATTGTGCCCAGTCTCTGTGAATGGAGTTACTGCGGGGCAGAGAATGGTGAATGAAGCCATTAAACACTTCCCACCTCCCCCCGCCCCTTGTTGGGTCTTCTAAATGTAAAAAACTCAACCTTTTTAGGCTAACTCACACTCCCCCAGTCCACACACGCCCATTCCAGTTAGCCCAGCCGCTCTATGGAAATATTTCTTTCTACTATCTACAGCAGCAAGAATACATGAAAAGTTGAGCTTGTGCCATCAGGGAGAGGAGGGCAGACCTCACCCACCCAAAGGTGATCAGCAACTACCATGTTTGCTTCACCTTTAAGTGGCCCTTTATTGTATGCAGGCACCTGTAGAGGCTAAAATCACCTGAAAGTGATTGCCTCCTGAGTTTGGGGCTTCGAAAGGTGGGTGAGGGGGAAAGTTTGGATGCATAAATAAGCTGAAAAAATCCTCGCTGTCAAATGAAATGTTCCTCTGCTTTATCACCATTATTTTTAGTGAGATTTTGCATTATGGTACCTTGAGTTTTAAATTAAATGTCAAATATAATTTGGCACTACAAAGAATGAATTATGTGACTGCCCTTAGAGAAAATCAGAAGGCTTAGCTCTGTGAGTTAAATTGGTATCTGCCTTATAGTGAGCTGATGTGGGCTAATTGATTAGGATCTGACAGGATACCATATTGCAAATTCAGCACAATCTCTTCCATTAAAAAAAAATAGACCTAAGGTACCTTTAGGGAAAAGCAAAAGATCTTCTGTAAAACAGAATGGGGAGAGGAAAAGAGTATCTTCAAGGACTCTCTTTTGCACTGATGGGTTGGATTCCCCAGAAGCCCACACTTCTTAAGGCTACAATATGGATGTTAATATGCCCCAGGTCACTTTGGAAGCAGGTTTACAATCAAATTTCAGGTTCTTCTGGCCTAATTTTAAAGAGCAGCAAAATATTTTCTCAGTTAGCTGACTAAATTTATCTCCATAAGAACTAAGATGACAAAGTGCCACTTTAGATCATTAAAGGAGGGCAATACATTTTAATCAGCTATTACATGAGGAAGGACAAACCAAGTGCTATAGCAGTGGGTCATTTTATAAATTCAGTACTTGTGGCCCTCTCCCTTTCAAAATGCATGATGTTATTTCCTGGAAACATCAGTCTTAAAAAACTATTGTCAAGTAAACAAGCCTTGTGTTTCTCACAGCCTTCATGTCTGTGTAGTCTGGGTTTAATTTTCTGTTAAGTACGGGTAGTAGCGGGGGGAGGACTAAGTCTGAAGTTCTAATGTAGTCAGGCTGGAATCTGTCACTCAGCTTATTGCATGTTGATGACTCAGTGCAGTTTCAGCTGTAAGCAGACCATGATTTATGGACACCAAGTGAACTCCTGCGGCAAAAACCAGCCATGAGATCAGAGCAGCAATAGGGCCCTTTTTTGGCAGGAGACAGCGCCTGCATTTTTCTCATTCATGCCAAACTGCTTTGCACGGCAATTAGCTCTGTCCTCATTTAGTCTCCAGTCCCAAAGGGTAATGAAAGTCATATATCATCTTCAAGGCTGCTAATTATCCAGCTCAGTTACAGGTAGGCTTTGTAACTGTGAGAAGGGTCTGTCTGCTTGATATTTATTGCTCTTCCAATAAGCAAGCAAAGAAGAAGGGGGGGGAAAACTTTCTTGAAAGCTTGCCCATACCCCTTGCCTCAGATCCTTGACATACCTTCAGCAAATGTGCTAGTCAAAGGGGAAATGTCTTCATTCTACATATCCATTTTTCATGCTGTAACTAAACATTCAGCAAGAACAGAGAGCAAGTGCTTGAAACACCAGAGAACAGACATTTGGAGCGAGCTTGTCGCTAGTTGTTTGCTTGTGGAAAGACAATCCTCTGAATAAACAGACATGAAAACAGGAATGGCAATAGGGAGGAATGAGGAACTTCTTTCTCCTCCTCCACTCCTTTCTCCTCCCTGCCCTTCAGTCGATGCCACAGCAGCATCTTGGGAAAATGATGGGGTTAGAGAACTGCATTTGTTTTACTGAAGATATACCAGAGGAACATAATATTTCAACCCTTTCACCATCAGCCCTGAAATACAGAAAAACTCTAGTCTCTATCCAGAGTTTAGGCTCTGCCTGACTTTCTATAACAGGCTGAACCATATGTTTGACAATTTGAGTTGTTTTGAAAGTTGGTATTAATAAAGCTAGGTCTTGCAACTAGGAGCCAACTTTTGCTGTAGTCAAAGTATTGGTGAAATCAACAGTCCAAGTAGCTGAGGCCTTACAGTGCTAAGAAATGAATTTTGACCTGTTCATTTCATTTCATTCATGAAATCCTTTTAACTTTTGAAAAGGTTTTATTTGCTTTTGACTTATTGTTTCATTTGTATTTTACATCTTTATTTCATGCTTACTTTGATCAGTAAGCCTGAAGACTGCAAGGTCCAAGACTAAGCAGACTGTTGTAGTGTGAATTTGGAGGCATCTCCAGATCCTCCAGATCCAGTGAAAGAGTTGCCGGATGTCCTCTCTAACTACCCAGTGAAGTCTTATGCTTCATATGAAAAGCTTACAGAAAAGCTTCCTCCAATATTTCACATCAGCTGGGTGCCTTTTTGGCACTGGTAGCAGTGGCTGCTAAGGAAAAAGCTACTGTGCATATGCAGGAAAGCAATTTTGCAAGCTCCAGCCCAGGGCACAGCAGTGCATACTTTGTGCAGTTGACCCATGTGTGTGCAGCATGCATGGACTGGCACTGAATCTCAAGGCGTGACATCTGATCTCTCTGCTTTTATAGAGGCTCCCATTTACTACAGCCTCCATTGTCTCAAAAATCCTTATGACAACTTTGCTGTGTAGAAAGGCAATTGTCAAAGCAAGCACCTCAAATGGGAGCTGGGGCAGAAAGAGTGGGTGAAGCTCAGCAAATAAAGAGCTTTGGCTGGCACTGACCTGCAGCTGGAGGTAAAATGAGCAGGAGGAGCAGAGATGCTGCTCAGCATTGGTGCACCATGAGAGCAGCATGTGACTGTACTGGCAGAAGGCAGAGAAGATGAGGACCTACTGTCACAGAGGAGACAATGCTGCAAAGAGAGCACACTGCTGCAAGGTACGTGGCTCTTCAGGTGGGAGCCGAACTGCAGCACGGTGGGAGATCTGCAGCCTTTCAAGGCTTTGAACTGTAGTGTGGCATTGGGAGGGGCCCAGCACTGCTCTGGTGCCTCTGGGTATCTCTGCTGGATTCATCCAGGCCTGACTTTCATTTCTGTCAGCAGCAGGAAAGCACTTACAGGGTGGGGACTTGAAAGAAGGAGAGGAAGTTCCTTATTCTTTTTTACATCTCCTCTGTCTCTTCGCTGATGTAAAAAATGGAGGATCAACTTTCCTGATCGAATGTGATTTCATTTTTCACTGTGTTGAGAATGGCAGAACATTTTGTGTGGTTCTCATCTTGGCGTGGAGGAAACACTAGAAAACTGGATGAGATCCAAGCGGTTCAGATACCAGGACTCAGAGGAGCATGGTAAACGAGTGGGTGCACATCTGTCGTGCATTGGCAGGTTCCCTTGAGCTCAGTAGTACTCATCAAATTTATACCAGTCACAGAGGTGCCCTGCAAACCTTGAGTTATTTGTCTGCAGTCTTCGCCAAGTTTCCAAACCTGTTGACTTGAACTTTCAGTAGTTGCATTCCAAGTGCTCTCGCCCCACCCCTTCTGGCAATAGGTATCCAGGTAGCTCCTTGTGATGGCCATGGGAACTGCTGTTGTGTGTCCTACTGCAGAACAGAACACTGGTGTCTGTATCCTGCTGTCTTGCAGACTCAAGGCTTGAGGCACTGTGCCACTGGTGCTGAGGTGAAGGGCAGTGAGTTGGATAGAAGTTGTTCAGGATCAGAGTGGTGGTCTCTCTAATCTGGGATCTTGGCACTAATAATGGGTAGTACTAACTGCTGTAGAGGAAACTGCCCCTTTTCCTCCTATTATTTAATTATTTTGATATGAAAAAAAATCTTTTTTTCTCAACAGTAAATATCTGTTTCTAAAAAAGAGTTGATTCTGCACTATTTATTCTGTAGTCCCCTAGACTCGTCTTTTTACAGCTCTTGAAGTTTTTCTGCTGTCTTTTTGTGTATGTAGCAGACAGTGGGGGAATGGATAAAAAATGTTGAAGGCTTCCTCTGAATTCTGCTGAAGCAAATAGTGTGTTGCCTTTTCCATTCCACCATTTGGTTTAGATCTGCCTCCTAAGCCACCTTTTCATTTAATGCTCATTAGCATGACAGGAGTATTCAGTATAGTTTTGGAAGTAGTATTCTCTGAGATGAAAATGAAAGTAATGAAAAAAGAATGTTTAAACCTCACAGTTCCCTATCCATAAAACTTCTCTTACAATTTCATGTAATTTGGTTTAATTTACATTTATTGTCTGATCTCTTGAAACAAACATTTGTCTGACATACCGCTTTCCATTTGTATTACCAATGACCACGGTGTCATAAAGGCAGGTATGCCAAATGCTCACTATTTATTGGTAACTTGATTTATTGTTGTGCAGCGAATAACACAGGAATCTGCTGTTTCCTTTCTTCATCGATAAGGGGTGATACTTGGGTGTAGTTTTGTATCAGTCATGGATAATCTATTTGTAAATTCCAAAAAGGTGGTGAAAGAGTGTCTGTCCCGTCCTTGTGTTGTGTCAGCAGCAGCACTCATCCAGCTGTGCAACTGCACTGGGGACTGGATCTGGCTGACTGCTGAGGATGCAACTACATGTGCTGACACAAACTGTGGAGGACAGACAGGTGAGGTAGGGGAAAAGAAGATTTGTCCCTTGCAGTAGTATTTCAGACTTCAACTAGACAAAGCTGACCTTGAAATCACACCTTTACTGCAGCTGCATCTCTACTCTTTCTGTTTAGGCCCCAGTTTTTTAGATGATTCCTTCAGCAAGTGAGAAGAAAAAAAAAAGAACATGTAGACATGCTTAATGTGTTTAGAAATGTGCAGGATAAAAAGACCTGATCCATTGAAACAATTAAAGTCTTTCCTGTAAGTACTTATGTGTTTTACATTCCTGATATACCAGAATGGCGCTGCTGCAAATGGAAGCTAAAAGACTGTTCTTGGCAGTTGAGTGTTTTGGATCTGTCACATACAGGGATTTTCTGAAAAGCTAAGCAGAAGGAGTACTTCTAAGGAGGAGTTTAATTTGAAAATAGGCTGTTAGAGGAGCCTGAGAAAGATATAACAGAACATGATCAAAGACTTTTGATTATCTCAAAACTCTCATCCTTGCTGCATGGACCTTACACAAGATTCAACTGTTCTCCAAGCACCTAATCACAGCCTAAAAAGAAACCTGCTGTAAAATAATTTTACTGTTTCCTTTCAGATTAAGCAGAAAAGAAGAAAAAAGATTGGAGAAAACTCTATTTGTGGTATTTAAACTGTGGATTTTCAAAATTGTTCTTGAGCGAAAGTTAACTGCCATGGGAACCTTGCTCTGCATATTCCTTGTGGCAAACTGTTGTGATAAGCCTGCATGTTGAACAGCTTGGGCTGCAAAAGAACTCCAGGCAGCTTCTGGGGACTTAGTTTGGGGAGGGGTGACCCTGGCTGACTCCCCTCCCAGCTGCTGTTGCACGGGGGTGTTTTTCCCCCTTCTTAACTACGCTATCCTAGAGGCCACTGCCATTGCTGCTAATGGGCAGCAGTGGGTCTGTGCTGGAGCCAGCTGGCATTGGCTCTGTCAGACACAGGGGAAGCTTCTGGCAGCTTCTCACAGAAGCCACCCCTGTAGCCTTCCCCCGCTGTCGAAACCTTGCCATGCACCCCCAATACATCCTTAATCAGAGCTGTGTAAAAAATCACTCAGAGAATTCAGGTATTCAATTTTTTTTTACTAAAATGTCTCTGTGTATAAGATTAGTAGGAAGGAATAGGCATGGTGTGTATTTTGTCATCCTTTGAATTTTATTTTCATGGATAAATGACTAAAGAATGGGCTGTACAAATCACCAATCAATACATGTGGTAAGGGAAACACGCGAAAGAGCTCTGAAGTGTGAGATACAGGACATGAGAGAATTACTTCTTATGATGGAGGTTTTGTTTTCTAACATACATTTCTATGCTCAATAGTTAATGCATTGCTTCTCTTCCTTTTGTAACAGGCAGTCATTAAAAATTTGACCAGCTGCGACGGGGAAGACATCAATCAGATCTCATTTGGTAAATGTTAAGCTCATTGTCAGGACTACCAAACCTTTGGCATATGTACGTGAGGAAGGGTTGGGAAGGAATGGTTTATCCAATCTCTTATGTATGCTGCTCTGTACGTGCTCTTGTGTTTTGGTCATCTCTCTAATATCACGTCCATGTCATTACATTTTATGACAGATCAAGCAAAAATGCACTATGAGCACAGAACAAAAGAGGCCAAAATTTTCAGTGTTTGCTCTTTTGAAAATTTGTTCTTTCCTCCATAAAGAAGTCTTGAAGAGCCTACAAGAGAACCCATCTCTTGTGCTGATGAACTCTGGCCTTCCTATAGAGTGTCCTTTTAGGACAGATGGCTCTAATTGATTATGGTTTGCATCTTGAATATCTACATAAGTAGTCTGGAAAAATAAAAAACTTATTTTGATATTGTTTTGAAATTTTATGTAAAATCATTATTGGTAGCACAAAAGTAGCTTGGTGGCAGTACTACTGCTGAAACACAGATGCACCCTTTTATGGAAGGTAACCAAGGTCTTTATGAGCTTTCATGAGAATTCAGTAAGCAGTATGCAGTAGCTGGCTAGAATCAGCTAATTAGTGGGTTTATTCCATGCTGGTTTTTTACTACTGAATTTTTAAGGGAATAATGGAAGGTTCTTTCTCAAATTAAATATTCTGTGTCTCATTCACATAAGTTACCTGTTATTTATGGTTCTCTTTCTTGATACAAGGATTGCCATCCCTGGGCTTCTCCACTGCAGCTCAGAGAGTCCTGGGACCCCTGTGCCTTTCCTGCTTTGGGGACACTGGCAGAATAAAGGTGGTGAGTAAAGAACAAATGTGTTCTTGCTGTTTAAGAAAGCTTCCTGGATATACAAGATTACTAGTAAGTAGGGAGTTATTTCATAATTGCTGTTCTGTTTTGCTCTAACTGTTTGAGGTTATTCCTATCAAGAGTCATAGCAATTCTGTACCTGGTAATACCACAAAAGTAAGTGCGGCCATGCATAATTCTCACCTGATTGTGTCTAGGCTATATCTCATTATGATTAATTAATGTGCTTTTTGGGTAAGAAGGAAAATGTTGTATTTAATAATACAGCAAGCAAACTACCAACATACCAATGTTTAGAGAACCATTAGTGGAAGTGGTCATTTTCAGATTCAAAAATTATCACCCTAAGTAATTATATTCAGATGCAATCCTTTTATTCCTGTCTTGCTTCAAATAGCTGGACTCATGTTTACATGGTTTTCAGTGTTCAAGCCAAGGCAACCATCCAGTTGTTCTCATTCAAACTGAAAGAGATTTTCTTTTAAGTCCATTGCAGTACTTGCTTATTCTAGGTTACTTAAATATCATTGCTAAACAAGCAAAAGAACACATCTTCCTCTAGTTGGTTCTGCAAGCAGTACTGTACCTCTGTATCCCAGGTTTGGCCTGGCTGAAGGAGCAGAGATTGGAGTATCCAGGACTCCCAATATCTCTGCAGTACAGTGACTACCACCTCATTTGGGGCAGGGCTCAATTACGGCTTGTGGTAGATCCCTGTCCAAGAAGGGAGCAAGAATTATATGAGCTCTTTCTCTTTCATGGCTTCCTGAGTGCACTCCTACCTCTCTGATTTCTCCTTCCCCAGCTCCTGACGCCTCATATATATCTGTGTCCCAGCTGAGACTCATTGGCAGAGGAAAGCAATCAGAGCTTGCCTTTCAGCTTTCCACATAGTTCCCAGGGGTCTATATGCCTTGAAGGCAAAAAACCTTTTGTGCTTATTGCCAATACAGATATTTTCATCCTATTTATGGATACATCAACACTGAAAATACTGAGACACACAAGCTGGTGCAGTGTGACAAAATCTGGAACGAAGAATGGTGGGAAGGAGAGCGGATGTATCCATGCTTGCTTTCTAGAACACTGCTTAGTCTAAGGAGCAGCATGTGTGCAAACACAGTCAAATGGCCTCTAGATGTGAGCTTTTATCTCTGCACATTATCACATAGACTAACCATTCAATCTGCATCCTGGAGTCAGACTCTCAAGTCCTCAGTGAGGGAAAATTCTCATTGGAGTCTGGCAGAAGGAACGTATCATTTTGTTCAAAAACACTGAATATGCAGTAGCAGCTGTGAGTTGTCAAATCCAGCATAGGATTATACCCCACATCATATGCTTCAGCACTTTATACAGACTATGTTTAAATTAATTTTTAATTAGCTCATTATACAGATAGAAGATCTGCTCATCTCAAGTTTTATAACCACAACTTTGCCTGCAGGTCTCTCTATCAGACAGTTGGATGATGGCAGCACCCAACTTCAGCTGGAAGTGCTCAAACCCTGCAGCAATGAGACTAATATTAAAAGCCCTGATAGTATCAGGCACCACACTCCATTATATCATGACTGCATTTCCATCTTCAAGCCCAGTCTTCTTATAAAGATCTTGTGGAGGGCAGGGGCTCATGACAGCTGGAAAACCTACATGCCACAGAGAGTCAAGGATATCTGACTGTGCATAATGATGCTACCCATAACCTTGGCATAAGTTTTGATGATTAAGTGCAAGGTAAGCCCACCCAAAGTGATTCATATGAATTGTTGGTCTGGAGATCTCAAACCACATATCTCCCTCTTCTGGCTGGAGAAGGTTTTCTAGACATATATGCCTGATGAAGTGTGGTGGTGCCAGTTGCCCATAATAGTATTACCTGCTTTGGAAATACCTTCTGTCCTCTGTTCCAAATCTGTTCCCTATTGTGAGATACACTGCAGATGTACGTAGCTTGAAACATGAATAGAAGTAACTGAGAAAGTACTGACTTTACAGACCTCGAATTAGGCTACTTCTAAAGCCATTTGTTTAGGCTTGTACAGGAAATATGTTGCACGGTGAGGGACAGGCCGCTGATGACTTAAGATCCAAGTATTGTGCTTAACCAGAGATCATCCTTATCTCCCTGATATCTGCATGGTAACAGTTTCTTCATTAAATGTTTTTAGTTGCATTAACATATTCTCCTTGGAGCTTTCAAACTACCCCAGTGTAAAAAGCTGACCACAGTTATAATGAGATTATTCAGACAATTTGTTTTGTCTTTTAGTTTTTTTTCCTTCTATTTGCTGTCATAACTGCCCTCAGAGAAGTAATTTCTGTGAGAACAGGAGCTGGACTTTTTACATGTTTCAGTATGACTTTTTAAGGATAGCTGGACTGCAGGAGATTGGCTTCACACTCATCAGACAGAAACAAAGGCTGTCAGCTTGACACAAACTGTAAACTTGACTCAAAAATTCGTGTGAAAGTGTATGATTTGTTCTTTGTGCTACAGCAAATCTTTATGGAAGGATATTCAATCTCAATTTAGTTTCTAGGAAATCCTGTTCTTGGCCCATGTAGAACCATACTACACTTCAGTGATGAGAGGTGATCCAGCTCCAAAGACTGCTTAAGCTATTGTCCAGCCATTCACACCTCTGGAATTTCATAATAAATTGAATCAACTGAAAGCATGGGGGGTTAGACAATGAACAGATCTGAATGAGTGGTGAAACCAATGACTCATCTCAGTCTCTAATTTCATTCCTGTACAGATTGTTTATCTAGGAAGAATAGGGCAGGGATTGTGTGAGGATGTATGTGCTGTTTATTTAGAGCTGTAGTAGAAAGTTAATTCTTAAGTAGAAGCTCTGCTCTGAAGCAGAGACAGAGAGCAACTGATTTGCTACAGGGCTATAATGAATTTATTTATTTTAATGACATTTCTTGTCTTTTATGTGTAACAAAAGAAGATAGTGACTTTCTTCAAAGCCCATCTGTTTGAGATCCTTCATTGTTATTGATTTCCATTCAACTCCTTCCAGCTTTTCTATGAGTTAATGGCATTCAAGGGCCAAAGCCTAGTGATATATTTGCTGTAGTTTTATCAGTGTTGTACAAAGCCTCATCTCTTCTCTAGTTCCTGATTGTGGTGAGCCCAAGGATGGAAAACTAAGCAGCACTGAAGAATTTCAATATCGTATTTCACTGCAAACTCACATTAAATTTGCTATTCTCTTTGAAGTCAGCAGAAAAGCCCTGACTGACATCAACTGAGTATCTGGTTCTGTGTTTCTGACAACATTACTGCTTGTCTGGTGTAGCAGTCCCTGTGGCCGCTGAGAGCGAAAAGTAGCAGAGGCAGTTTCTCAGAGGCTGGGAATACTAAGAGCCCAGATAATTCACCCTCTAACTAGCCTGGCATCCCCTTCACCTGCTCTTTTCAACTTGTGCTGTTAGTGCCACTGCCACTGTGCCATGGGTCTGTGCTGAATTGTCAGTAAGGACACAAATGAGGGCCTAGAGGTAACTGTTGGGCATGAAAGGGGTAGTAAGCAAATATTTTGCTTGCCCAAGACTGGGAATGTTCTCAATGAACCTGGCTATTTTTCTGAATATAGATGTTGCAGACAATTTTCTGTAAGAGACAGGCATCCTGCCTCCAAAAATAACTTGTGCCTGATCTTTCAAAACCCTTCATAATGTACCTTGCCAGTTATATGTTGCTGAGCAGGAAGGTTGAGAGGATTATTTCAGCTGTGGCAATCAGTTTACACCTTGAACCACAAGATCGGATTACTTTTGGTATTTAATTTTGAAATATTTCCCCCAGATGTACGGTACCTTTGCATGTTTCCTGGATGAATTTCATTTTATTATTTCCTGCTCTTATTTCTAAGCATTTTCAGGTCCTTTGTGTTATTTCTCTGTCTTTGCATGTGTTTGCAACACTTCCTAATTGAGCATCTTCGGCAAATTTAATTACTAGATCAACTTTTTATATCACCTGATTAGTGGTTTTAAAATATTATTGAATATCACTTGAGTTTAACACAGTCTCTGCAAATTTCCCAAGAGGAAGTTCCTTCAAATCATTTGTTCTTGGGGGTTTGTGCATGGTTAGTGTATACGACACTGTGGTTGTATATAAGACTACTCAACAGAAATTGCTGACGTCAATTAATGCTTTCTTTGCTCTGAAAGACTTCATCTACAGACATCTCAAAGGTGTGAAACAGCATAATTAGGGCATAGGGACGTGGTTGTGCAATAGCACATGTGAGTTTTCTACAGGAAACAACTAGCAAAAGTGAATTTAAAGCTGTCACAAACATGCTTTGTGTCATAGGTGAAAAAATAAAGACTGCAATAGGGAAAGAAGACTCAGATAGTCCAAGCAAGCCTGATAGTTCTTTTAAGGATCAGGACTAGTGAAAGCAGTGGTAAAGAAAGAGGTCCAAGGGCACTGCTTTGTAGTGCTCTAAAATGGTATTTTGAATTTGATTTATAAGTGAAAACCAGGGAGCTGAGAAAGAAAAGCATGAAAAAAGAAAAAGTACTTGAGGTGGCCATTTTAAAAAAATGGAATAAGAAAGCTGTGAGACCAAAAAAAGAAAAAAGGGATATATTGATGTAGCTGAGGAAGCAGATAACTAATGTATGAACTCTGAGCAGTAGAATAAAGAAAAGACTGAATTTTTAGTTTTTAGACCCAGTTTTATCCTACCATCTAAACAAACGTAGTTGAATATTTCAGGTGACTTTCCATTAAATGATTTACTAATGTTTAATGTATCATACATAGATTTTTTTTTTTTTTTTAAACTCAGCTGCATGGCAGTTTATTAAGAGGGTAACAAGTTCCTTATGCAAGATTTTTGTTAGTGCTTCATGCAGCCTCATGGTTCTTGGAGATTACTTTTTCCTGTGCCTGTTGACTTTGGTGGAGATTCCTTACTGGGCTGGCACATGTCTTTGAACTGCTTGCTCTTCTTTACCTTTTGTGATTGCCTATATTCTTAATACAGAAGAAAAAACATAATTAGATACTTATTTTACTGTGTTTCTTTTTACACAAGTTGTCTTTTAAAGAGAATTTAAAGAGAATTTTTTACTTAGTGATTTTTAGTGTTATTTAATATCTGTATATCCACTATAGTGGATTGTATTTTTTGATTACTGCCACTTTCTATTTTTGATACTTTATTCGGCCTAATTGTGAACCAGGTGCTAGGTGCTGAGCAAAAACAAAGAAAGTGTGGGCTTTTTCCCAGTGAATTTGCAGCTTATTGGTGGTTGTTGTGCTGTTCTGGCGTTTGGAACTGATAACATTGTATTTTAAGTGTTGTTAGTGTTCTAAAACAGTCTTCACCACACTGGAGATTTTAATGAATATGCTTTGGCAGAATGAAACTGGAGAGGTTAGTTGGGTTTCCTGATTGTGTTTTTTTTAACCAAAATGTAGTTTATAGGACCACAGAAAAGTGATGGTCAGATAGGATTTAAACCAGAAATGGTGCTGTTTGTACAAGAGCTTGTCATGATGCCCAAAGCTTTTTGTGGGGAATATGCAGGATTTACATAATCAAACTTTGGGAATCTAGCCTGGATGTGTGAGCTAGGTCCAGGCTCCTCATACACTGAATTGAGGGAGGTAAGTACCCGCTTCTTCATTGTCCTCTGGAAGTTCCCCTTTCACATAAAACCTCCTGGCCAAGGGACCTCTAGGAAGAGGGTATCACTCTGCCATTGTGCACCACACTGCTGTCTCTAAGCAGGGGTCTGCAGAGGCAGAGGCTCAGTAGTGAACAGTTATGTGGGGTTTTTTAGGAGTTATAACACTAAATCTATGACAATTGTCCACCTCTGAAATCACAGCTATGCTTAGGAATCGGTGTTATTGTGAGAGGGAAGCTGGCAGAGGAGATCAGCTGGTCTTTTACACATAAGAGACTCTGCATTGAAGAGCGTCAGATCAGGAGCTTGTCTGTAAATGAAAGTCCTGCCCTCACTAGGCTGCACTCCAGTGGGGAAAAAAAAAGGCTCAGTGCACTTCTCTGGTAACCTCACTTATTAGGCAATTTTAATATAGCTGTAATAAGCTCCCTTCAAGCCAGACCTTGGGTAAGGCCTTAGAAATGCTCAGCTGCCATGTGGCTTGTAACAAATATCACAAAGTATTGATTTATTCCATAACCACTCCCTGCCATGTGTTATGTAAATAATGACGTTTGATAGAGTATGTGGTTCTCCGTGCTGTAATGCAGAGGTCTTGGGAAGGTCTTGAGTCAAAAGATGAAAGGCCAACTGTCTCCAGTTGTCCTCAGGATGTGTGCATGACACTGCAGCTGCATACACACGCACCAAGCCCTTCCCTTTTGAGTGCATTTAATAATTACGATTTTAATATTATATCTGGTTCTGATCTGGCTGGGTATAATCTTCTAATTATATAGCTTTCAATTTTCTTGAATTGTCTCTATCTTTAACACTGTTAGTAATTCTCTGCTGGTAAAACTAAATTCACAGTTCTTTCATTTCACATGCTTATATCTCTGCAGATTTAAGCTAGAAAAAAAAACATGCAGTCTGAAAACACCACTAATTGTACTTCAGCTTGTAGGTTGGGTTGCCTCACACTGTTTTCCCACAGCCAAGAGAAGGCCTCAAGGCCAAAATGTCACCTCAGATTTCTTTTGATCTCAACTTATATTTTATTAACCCTTTTAACTTCACTGAGGGTGTGCAAGGAAACATGTATATTCCCTTTCATATAAACCCAGCATTGTCCTTACATCTTGCGTGCAAATGTATGGACAGTTTTTCATACAAAGGATTATTTAGATGTAATCTATATGCCTTGTGAGCTACAGATAAGAAGGGGCGGGCAGCATTTATTCTGCAATGTTTATGATTTATTTCCCTTTTATTTTCTCTCTTTAACTCCATCCAAAATATTTCTGAAAGTCTTAGTGAAATATAATACTAGAAGCCTTTAATGGCACCTTTTCATCTCACAATTGCAGAGTGCTTTTCAGGGTTTAATTAAATTTTACAGCGTGCCATTCAGGTGAATGTAACTTGAATGCATCCATTCCTGTTTGTGAGGAAACTGAGGCAGGGAGTGGTGATTAGCTCAAGGCTGTGAGCCAGATAAAATGCCAGAGTAAGAATTATGGCCCAAGACATTCAATTAGGAGATTTGATAATTTTGGCAAAATTTGGTTCTTAAAAATTTCATCAAACAGACGGCACAAATGATGGCTGCCTGAATGGCAAAAGAGCCAAATAGGTTCTCCAGACTCTTCTTTTCCTTAGCCTTTGTGATGACTAGTGCTTTATGCCTCCCTCCAGTTTTGGCCTCACCAATCTTTGGGCACACCAGATGCTTGCTCAGTCCTCCAACATGATCAGGAGAAAAGGAGTGGGTGGTTATACGCTACCTCTGCCATCTTCTCAGCAAATGGTTCAGGCCCTTCACGGCTTTCCACTGAAAGGCCTGTTAGGGTGGGATCTGAATGCATCCACCCACTCCTACAGCCGTGGTCTTCTACAAGAGAAACTCTGTAATGTTAGTTGTGAAAGGCCAGAAGCTCCTTGCCTGGTGATCAAGGGCCAACTTTTCATCCCTGTCCTCACTGGAAAGTATGAAAAGCAGCCTGTCCTCTTCTGTGGGTAAGCAGGTAGAAGGGGAGAAAGCTGCAGGGACAAAAGTGTTTGTTTACTCGGCACATGTATCTTACAAAAATCCTCTATAGATTCTGTCATCAGCAGTTACTACCCAAATACAGTTACTGATGATGGTGTAGGATAGGCCATAAAGCATCATATTGGAATGGGTTAGGACAGTGGGAAGAAATACTTTCTGGGCCTTCAGTGTTCATAGATCAGAAATCATACTTGCTTTGGCCAGAGACTGACCACGAGGGGATTGGAGCTCCATGAGTGTCGCTCCCCCACTGTGAGTTACTATCTGCAGAGCAGACGGCATTATCCAGCCTGTCTGGCAGGCCTAGAACTCATATATGCAGCAATTTTAAAAGTGGGGTGTGGCAGTTTCTTTGAAGGTGTGTGAAACAAGACTGAAGTCAAGCACATGAGAGATCCCACAGATACAGTACACAGGCTGAGAGCACCCTTTCCTTGGTACCAGCTATCATGGTGAGAAAAGGTCATCTGGCTGTGAGACAGGCTCACGGCAAACAGGTCGGTATATTTAATGAGCTAAAGAATCAGTCTTTGGGAAATTCATTCTCTCAATAGAGAAATCAGAGATTGAATGATGTCCCTCTGTCACCAGACACCAGTCTCAGATCCAGAGGAAAGAGAGGACACTTCTAGTCCTTTGCTGCCTGGCTCTGCTGGAGCCTCAGCCCACAGTGGGCAAGCACTACCATATCTGGGCTTTCCAAAGCCTGAGCAGGACATAGCAATCACAATGTCACATCCTCCATGTAGGGTATGCAATGTGGTACACAGTATGTTTCCAGTGTGCTGTGACAGTCAGTCAGTAGCCGCTAAGCAGGTATAATGAAGGCAAAGAGAAGTTTTCTGTTTCCATTGTTGTCAGCCCAGTGTCTTAAAAATACTTACCTGGAAGTGAAATGGCTCCTCACAGTTCTGCAGAGGCCAATCTTCCGTTGCTGTATTACGAAAAAGGCACTGCATGGTTTGTCTTTTTATCAGAATAGTATGATCAGAGTACAAATGAGGTCAGGCAATTGCTGAACAGGTTTTGCCACTTACTGTTGATCATCTTTATAATAACTTTCTTTTCTCCTTCATGCTGCCCTCTTCCAATATTGAAGTCAACAGCTGTGGCTACGTGCACAGGACATACTTTGACAGCAGCAGGACTCAGCTGACAGACTCTGGAATACATCATTTCAGTAGCATCATCTGGTTCCATAGCTGGCTCTTCTGTAACTGTATTGAAGTTGAAGGCCTTGTGTGTTCTTTTTATCTTCTTTCCACTACATGAGCATTGCACAGGGATCTTAAAATGTGTGTAGGAAAATGGACCTTGGGGACAGACTTTACTTCAGGGTTAGAAACACAACTTTTTTTAATTTACAAGTGCTTGGTTGTGTGTAAATCTGTTTCACTACCCAAACTTCACATCAAAGTATTTGAGCTCTGCTGTACTTGATGAGAGCACGAGTACATGTTTGTCATTGCATAAGTGAAACAGGAATTCCTTTGGGAACAGGGAGACAGAGACCTGAACACAACACACCTTAGAGAACTTGCTGCTAATTCAGTGACAGAAAGTTTTGGGTTTTTTACATTATTGACATTCCTCTAGGTGAAAACCTCTGCAACAAATGCCATTTTGAACCTCGTTTATGATTGAGGCTATTTCACAAGGGTGGTTAGGCTCCTTTGAAATCTCTCTGTGGGGTTGAATTAGTGACTTAGGAGACTCCAGGCCACCGGGATGGAGTGCAGAAAGTGCCCAGAAGCCTAATTCGCCTCTCACAGAGCACAGACACTCCCACTGACCCCACTGCTTGAATGCCTCTGCTGTCAGAAGAGAGCCTGGCAAAAAGTCAGTCATGTATATCAGGAGGAATTTCTGCTGATCCCACACTGGGGAGAGCAAGAGAAATTCCCTGTGAGTGGAGAGAGTCAAGATCAGGATGCATCCCTGCCCTTCAGTGAGAATGATTCTAGGGGTTGTTAAAAGTGTTTAGTTTTCAGGAAGATTAGCTGCACCTTTCATTTGTCCTTTGAAGATTATTTTTGCTCTGTAAAGGGTTTTAAAAAATGGCAAACCAGTACAGGCA
>VYXC01007456.1:5103-90902 GCA_013397175.1 Platysteira castanea | reverse complement strand
AAAAAAAAGAAAACACAAGGTTATGGGAAGAAGCTGAGATTCTATCTGTTTTATTGAATGATCCTGGAATACAGTAACAAGGGGACAGTTGTGTGCTTAATCATCTCACTCTTACAAGTGGAAGCGATGCTTGACAACAGAATGTACTGATATGAATGTAAGAGTTGGGGAAAGGAAAAAAACCTAAGGAACAAAATAAGCATAAAATAAATAAAATTCTGCTAGGAGTATTTGTAGTGACAGATGCTTTGGTAGATAGGGCAAAAAATATATTCCTTTCTCCTAAAGGGAAATAGGTGGAAGTCCATCAAATAAACTTTGTCCTGGCATATTTTATTTTTGCATGGAGGAAAAGGAAAAGATCGTTTTTGATGTCAGATTTTTTTTTTCTGCTGTTTTTTCCCCTCTCTGCCATACCAGAAAAAAAGATCAGGGAAGATAAGCCAGGCAAAAGAAAAAAAAAAAAAAGGAGGGGGGGAAGGGGAAAAAAAAAGGTTACTCTGAGTATCAGAGTGGGGGCTAATTGTCAAGGTTATATCTCCACAGATGATTGATGTGAGGCTGGGTTTTTCTGTCAGCCTGTCACAAAGCAGGAATGTTTAATGTTCTCATTATTGGTTACGCTGTTGTGTATATTTCTCTGTCAGCACTGCGGACCCATCTGAACTGCCAAGGCACTTCAAAGCCCTGCAGGTCATTTATCATCCTCCTGACGCTGCGAATGTTCAGCCTCAGCTGAGTGCCAGGGATTTGTTATGACTTGAGAGCCAGCTGACAGACAGGTCTGCTGCAAAAAGGATTCCTTTTTGTCACACTGCGAAAACATCAATGTTCCTATAATGGCCTACAACTGTCAAAGGGGACTGCCACCTGACAGTTGTGTGGTCTCACTAATTTGCAGCCCGGTGACTTGTTTCCTTGAGTTTAGATTCAGTTACGGTGTCACATGCAAACAGGTCACCATCTGTCGTCCTGTGCCAGGGGGCACATGGTAGGGGNAGAGAGAGAGAGAGAAATATCAGGGCTTTGTTTCCTTTCCCAGGCCATGACATGATTAATCGTTTTCTTCTGATCTAATTTTGGAACATGAAAAACAGCACATTTGTCTTGAAGAAAAATGATGTGCCGTACTGCGCAGATGGAAATTTCGAGCAATGAAAAAGATTAAAGTGAAATTCCACTCCTTAGACCTAATCATGAGTTGTAGATTATTCTGTCGTTCTAACCAGATGGTAGGCTTGATTCCACAACCCCCTTCTTATATTAATGAATACTAGACTGTTATATTTGACTTAGGTAAGTGAAATGTCTATCAAGCCTAATGGACTGCCAGCCAGCATAACACATGTTGTACCACTGAGGGTCCTTGCTGCATTTTTCATGTTTTATACTAATGTAGAACATTTTGTTTCCTACTGTTTTCCATCATTGTCACTGTTTGCTAAATATTTTCACATGTAGGGAGGAAAAAAAAGTAAAAAACTTGTGTCCAGAGCTAATTTCCTCACGTTGGTCACAGCTATAATTCTACAAGTAAAACAGTCACCCGAAGCAATGCATACAAGAACTCAATAGTAACTTGATTAAGTTCCCAGTCAACAAGACTGCACTAGGCTGTNTGAGAGCCAGCTGACAGACAGGTCTGCTGCAAAAAGGATTCCTTTTTGTCACACTGCGAAAACATCAATGTTCCTATAATGGCCTACAACTGTCAAAGGGGACTGCCACCTGACAGTTGTGTGGTCTCACTAATTTGCAGCCCGGTGACTTGTTTCCTTGAGTTTAGATTCAGTTACGGTGTCACATGCAAACAGGTCACCATCTGTCGTCCTGTGCCAGGGGGCACATGGTAGGGGGTGGAGAGGGAGAGAGAGAGAGAAGGAGGAAACGATGAAGTGGCAAACTGGGGGTGGGGGAGAGGCAAGGGGAAAATAAAAACAGCCATGCAAATCAAAGCTGCGTCTTTATTTTAGATTCCTGTTTTCTGAGTGTTTCTAGCCCACTACAATGTGAATCTCTGAAAGTTGTGTTAAAATTGAGGCAGGGAAAGAAAGGACCTTGCAAAGAGCCAGAGCTNGGAGGAAAAAAAAGTAAAAAACTTGTGTCCAGAGCTAATTTCCTCACGTTGGTCACAGCTATAATTCTACAAGTAAAACAGTCACCCGAAGCAATGCATACAAGAACTCAATAGTAACTTGATTAAGTTCCCAGTCAACAAGACTGCACTAGGCTGTATGTTAACAAACCTAATTATAGGCAGCATGGTGATAAATTGTGCAGGGTGCATGTAGCACATCTCTGAGGTCATGTCTAGAAAAGAAGTTTTGCCCCAGGGGACAGGGATGGGGTGTCATTTCTAAATAAAGTAAATGCAGGTTCACTGATGTTTCCCATTGGGTTGCCTTCCGCTTTCTGACAAATGTTTTTCTAGCAAGGGTGTCCCAAGGGATCCTTGAGAGAACGGAAGAGTGGAGGAGGAGAGGAATTAGAGGCTGGGGGATTCTCTTTAACCTTTCCAAGTGTGCAGTCCTGTGACTGCCATGGAGCTTCTACCATGCTTGGACTTGTCAGAGCCATGGGTACCGCTAATCGTATGTTGGAATGGGTGCCACCACTTGTGCTTACAAACCCTGTTACCATTTTCAGCATGTAGCCAAACAACATGGTACTTGTTACATATGCCGGATGTCAGAGTGGGATGGAATGTCTTCCTTGTATGTAAAGTTAAAGGTAAAGATCTCTGTTTTCTCCTGTCAAAAAACCCAACAGTTGGGCCTTTGTGCCTGAGTGCTGCCCCTGGTTCTGTCGGGGAGCGTGCTCCCAGGTAGAGGAAGCGTGCGTGCACAGTGCTAATTTTAGACATTGAAAGAATCAACAGGATGCATGGATCAAGTTACTCTGCCTAGGAGAGAACAAGTCCAGAAACTTGAGTAAGCAGTCAAGAATTGTCCAAATCTGGACTTACTGAAGTATGATAGATACACCAAAGTTAATCTGCAGTTATAATAAAAAGTTCATTTAGGCTGAACAAAGAAAAGCAAAGCATCAAAGTACACCTCCTAATTGAGGAACTAGGAAACCTACATGTGAAGTCTTTTTGATAACGGAATAAATTTAAAGCTTGGATCATTGCTTTAGTGATTTTATTCTCACTATTTTAAAATAGTTTCTTCAGAGTCCTGGGCTCTGACAGGCATGCCTTTCTCAGTGAAGTTACCATTGATTTTAAGTGCTGAATAAGGACTCTTAGACTGTGCCATAGAATAAATTCCAAATGGCCTTCCAGTGTGAATACCCTGCACTTGGGACCCTCATTGTTGATGATTTTTCTCACACACATAACATTTTTTGAAGGAATGAAGTGAGGAAGGCCTAAGCAGAATGCTCATTGTATCTTGCCCACACTGAAAGCAAACAAATTAGAAGTCTGAAAATAGTATGTCTCAAAACACTTTTCTTTGTTATAATTTTTTTTTTTTTTAAATTTGTGCAGATTGGCTCTATCTGAGAACAAAAGCTAAAATACCAATATGCTTTCACCACATTTCTTTTATGGTTGGATTTAGATTCTGTCTTATCTCTCCCTAAAGCTCGCTCTCAGTGATAAAATTTTTTGATTGATGAGAATTCCTATGCAAAATATTGCATGACAGATTTTTTTCAATTAATTTAGAACAAAACTCTCACTTAGTCCTTCATACTGCTCTCAGTAAATACAGGGTAAGTTACTCCTTTAAAACGATCTGTACAGATTACCAGCTTGTGTAGTTCCTGACCTCTGGGGAAAACTGGCTTTTTGCAGTGCTGCTTCTCTTCTGTGCAGGGCATGTGGAGCTGACTTGGCAGTGAAGGGAAAGTAATTTGTTCCTGACAAGGGCCAGTTGCAGACTATTTCTTCACTGGAAGAAAGTGACAATCAAGCAGGAAATTGTGACTGCTGTTCCTTATTTGAACTGATCCTTCTTAGGAGCTGGTAGACATATCTTAACTTAGCCTTTAGCTTGTTTTCCTCAGTCTCACAGCTTTGCTTTCCGTGAAATGTCAAGGACCTCGAATTCTTGCCGTGTTTATAGTTTGGCCTGTGGAATTTGTGGCCTGCTCAGAGTCTTGCAGATTTACAATTATATTGTGAAGGTAACACAGGAGAGGCAGGCATTCCTCTTCCCAGTAGCATTTCCTAGAAATGGCTGCATTTTGGGGAGAAGACTTTGACCTACTGAAGAAGAGAGTAGCACATTTGGAAGGGAGAGTAAGCTGTCTGTTGCTGTTGAATCCTTGTGAAGCCGACTTGTTTCTAAGTGCAGGGACAGATGGATGGATGGAAGGCTATGTTATAGCTATAGGTAAGCCTCAGAAAGCATTTGTCTTCCTGGAAGAGTGTATTACAACCTTTCTGGTCTGCAGTGGGTTGTCACCCTGCTGTAGCTTTGATGGATGGCAAGTGATGGCAGCAGGAAATAAAGGTCCACTCTTTGTGCTCAGGAACACTGCCTAGGCGGGCAGGACCCTGCCCGATGGAACATCTCTATAGGTTTGGAAGCAGGTTGCCTACAGCAGGGTCACGAGGATGTTTGCCAGTGTCTCTGTGTCCAAACTCTGCATAAGTGCTCAGAGCTGGGGTGCTTGTACCCATGGATCAATCAACTTGCCCACAGAGGGCTGACAGCTCTGAAACAACCTGATGTCAGCTTTCTGCAAACACGAATCCATGGCTCAGCATTTCTTATGGGATATCACTTCCTCGTGTGGCAGATGCCTTTCTAATATTCCAGGCTAACCAAAGATGGATTTGCTCACTACCCCCACACACCCTACCCTTCATTTTATGTTGCCTGTTTTACTTCGGAGAAAATTACTCTATTCATCTTTCTGACATGAGGCTCAGATCATCAGATGCCAAAGCCATTCCCCCCTAGTTGAAGTGTCTCCCTCTGCTGGGCCTGGGGGCAAGAGAGGAAGGAACAAGCTCTTTCTCTTCTGAACTGCAAAGCCATCACTTAGAATAGTTGTCATGTGAGAGGTGACAAGTCTCTTTTTTTCCCTCTACTGTTTATTTCCATTTTACGTGTATTCCCAACTTCCTGTTCTCCATGCACTCTTCTTGCTTTTGTACCCTGTAACTTTCGGCAGTTTGTTTCTTTTCTTTCAGATGTGCTCAAGGCACAGCAGAAGTTGATACAATCTAATACAAACTTCCCTGTTTGCTCTATCATAAAATGTAGTGCCTGATGTGTTCATTCCCCTCCTGTCATCAGGTGCCAACTTCAGCAGGACTTAGTACTCCAGGTTCTTCCTGCTGTCATTTTCACTTCTCCCCAAGGACTAAACATTTAAAACCCGAGAAATGCTAACTGAGATCCTAAGTAACGCTTGAACCACGCTGATCTTGGGTAAACAACTCCCAGAGTGTTACCATTCCTCATGTTGAAAGAGCAGATCAGTGAAAGAAAAGAATGTGCATACAAATTCTCGATAATCAGGCAGCCAGCTAATTTCTAAATACTGAAAGATTCCCTTAGAAGACATCAATTTTGTTAATGTTTAAAATGACACACAGGCTACAGAGCCTGCCATTTACTCATTTGAGACTTTTACCCAATTTTTAATAGGAGTTAATGGTTTAAGGCTCACTTTAGAGAGAGGAATACTGAGTACTTCTTTTTTTTTGGTCTATTTCTTATGTAAATATTTATATAGTTAAACTTTTCTTCATTAAACTGATTTTTGAAGTCTACATAGCAGACAAGTAAGAGGAAAGGCTGCCCATCACCCTTTGAGCAGAACATTTTTTGCCCCAATAGATGCCTGTATGGTAGGTTATATCAGGTGCTGAAGAAACACCTGATCTTTCATTGGCCAGATGACAGCCTTTCAGCATAAGAGAGGGTATATATTTTTATTAAAACGTAAAGCAGCAACATGTCTTCCTTAAACACGGCTTTAGACTCCCATCTCCTTCCAAAGTATAGGTTGGGTTGTATGAGGCCCTGACTGGCCTTCAGAGCTCTGGTGAGGCTCACCTGAAGCCCTGTCCCACAGCCCTTGCCTGCAGGTCCAGGCTGACTCAGCCTTGGGTGGTGAGCTGTCCCCTAAGCCAAATTATAGGTGTTCCAGTGCCATCCAGCCATTGCTCTGGCTTGCTGACTGGCTTTCTGGGGTGGACTCCAGACCTGCCCTGCAAGGTAACTTTGTCTCCTGTGTCCTGTGTGTACCTCAGAGCTGTGTCACAAACCCATTTTCAGCCTCCTCGATTGTGCGTCCTGGGAGGATGCTGCCATTGCCTCTTTATCTCACATAGTCTGGCACTGTCAATGGACCCCATTACAACCACCAGCCTGGTCCTCTTCAGGCAATGTGGGCCTTCACTCAGGTTACCCTCATTTCCCAGCTGCTTCTCTCCTTGGAGAAACCCTGCTCTTTCTGCTCCTTGGTGAGTGGCCCCATTTAGGATTCATGTATGCAGTGCAGCAGGAGAGCTCCTAGGCAGCCTGCCTTTAGTGAAGGTGTGGCCTTTTCCTGGCCCTGTTCCATGTTCCTTGCTCAAGAAAAGCGATGTCTGCTTGAACATCTCACTGCTATGCATGGTACCACGAGCAGTGGTTTTCAAGAGGCTGGAGAAGAAGTCTGTTCCTGGTTCTACTTAGTTTTCCAACTGTATGAGCAGTTCCTGCTTCAATGTGGAATCTTTTTGTTTTCAGTAGACACAGAACTCTTTAACTGGCTGTGTGACTCTGTGCAGATTCAAAACGGCTTCCTGTCCTCATCTGTTAGTGGAAGGGATAGATTTTCCCTGGTGTGGTGCCAAATTTATATAGAGTTTGAAATGTTCTTCTAGATGAGATGCTGTGTTCTGTAATGCTCAAGGATCACATACTATCTTTGGGGATATATATAAATACACTGGTATATGAGAAAAACCCCACAGGATTTTTAAATGAAACAGTTGAACATCTAGCCTATATCCCAGTTTCTGTTGTTTTCTAGAAGAATACACTCACAGTAAATTTATACCAAATTTCTCAGAAAATCTGATAGAAGGGTACTTGAAGAAAGGCTTCAGTATTATTGTTGACTAGCTAACATAAGCTGACAATAGTAGATGGCTGTGGTGAAATACTCATGTTTCCTTAGTCCTGCTTCTTCCTCTTTCTGGGATGTTGGTTCTGAGACCACATATAAGCCAATGGTTTTACCACACTGCTAAAATTAATCTCCAGACTGATGTAAAATTAATTGCAGAATTCTACTTTTGTGGGGAATACTAGACACTGGAAGTAAGGAAATCTTCCCTACCTCTATCCTCTAACATGAATGTTTACAAACTCTAACCCAGGTTGGTCTCAGGGCAAGGAAATATAGGTCAGAACTGTAATTTATATGATCAACTATAGAATTGAAATACTAAGTTCTTATTAATCTAAATGTGAATTAGTTAGCTAAATCCCCATATCCTTTCAAAAATGTGCCAGTGTTCTACTACTTATTTTGTCACATTTGTATATAGTGACAGATTTTGTAAAACTACTTTCATAAATGAACAAAACCCCAGATGTAGATCACTAAAAACTTAGAAGACAAACTGACTAGATTTCCTGTTGTAGAATTATATTATCAAATGAAACACAGGTTTTGAAATGCAACACCCTAAAAGAAATACAGTTGGCTGAAAATTCCCATAATGAGAAATCCATGAGACTAAATATTTGGTGTTCCTGATTTGCTCACTTCCTCAGCTTAATGTTTCTTCAACATGTTTCCAGTTCTTTTTTTTTTTTCAGCTGAATTGCTTGTTGTACTTTCAAAGGTGATGATTTGCAAATGATGATTTCCATCCTACTGTATTCTATGTATGGCAGAATGTCCATCAAGTTGCCTCTAGGTGACATTAGTAGTGCAATCATTCAAAATGCAGCCTGACAGCATTTCAATCAATTCACTTTTCAACGCTAGACATCAAATATACATTGCAAACCCAGCACCTGCTGTACTTGCAGTGTGACATCAAATAGGTTAGCCTCGGGTCCTAAGACAGCGGCTGTCTCTTGAACTGCTACATTAAGGAGTGACTTTGGCAATGATACTCTTGGAGATTAACACTCCACCAAAACTGGCTCTCAACATACAATACAGTATAATCCCTTTACTCCTTGTGTTTCTCTCTCAGCAGAGCCCACAGGTGATCTGTGGCTGCTAGATAAGTCAGCCACAGAGTCCAGCTCTTAACCTCATCCTGCAGAGATTCATATTTACAGCAAAGATGTGAGCAGAATGGCAGCCATGCATTTATAAAAGCTTGTCCCAGGTCTGAGCTCCTTGGGGTAGCTTCCTCCTTTTTACAACAACTGCATTACAATGCCCCCTGAGGCACCTTAAGGTGGCAAAATTTGCAACTCTTCACGAGGTCTTGGTGATTATATCAAGACCTGCTCTTTTAAAAGATATGGGGAAGTACTTAGGATAATATCCAGCTCTTGTCACACCGCTCTTGAGATGAAGAGGCCTGGCTACTGCCATCCCAGGACTTTGTCTTCTGCTTGGAATCAAAAACAGATTAGTTAGTGGTGTCTTTCAAAGTTCTCCGTATACTTCTGTGCTTTGGGCTGAGGTAAGGTCTATTCCTTGACCCACAACAACGTATACTGTGTGTACTGAATCTTCTGAGTCAGATCCATAATTCCCTTTAAATGAGAGGACAGCTAGCTATCGTCAAACACCATGGAGGTGCCTGACAAAGCAGACAGGTGGTGAGTGTGCCCAGGGTTTCAAGTTCAGAGAAATAAAAAAAGCATGCCAGCACTCATAAACCTTAGAAGGAAAGTATGAATCCCCTTCCTTTTGTTCTGTTTGCTACTCCGGCTTTGGTGCTGATGGCATAAATCAGGAAGATGAACAGCTGGGAGATGAATTAGATAAAACAGTACTGTAAAGGCATTGTCAGCTGGTCATAGTAGTGGCATGGGCAAGGGCATGCAGGCCACTGTGTGACTCAGGCACAGTTTGGGCCTTCTGAGGTGACCCTAGGAGACAGGAGTGGGGATCCAGGTGTGACAGGTTTAGAAAGAGAGAGTTTTGATGTGGCCTATTTACCACGTGCCTCACCACCATCCCTACTAGAGCTGTAATAGATGTGATCTTTTGTGCCTAGAGGGACAACACCTGGTCCAGTCCTGATTCAATTCCAGGTACTAGGCAGGATGGTGTTGATCCCATAATCACCTCAACCCTAGAGCCAGGGGGTGCAGGTTTGCGTTTCCTACGCAGGGCATCTCCCTCTCAGTGTGCACAGTGAAAAGGTGGCCTCAACGTTAGTTCTGAGCCCACAGTGGGCAGGAGATTTGTGTTGCCTCTCCCTGCAGGAACTGCCTGCAGTCCCATTCCTGGAGCTCCACAGAGGGCACTGCCCTGCTTATTGCTGCCACTCTTGCTGAGAGATGCTCCACATCAGGAATGTGAGTGCAGCAGGAAATACACATCCCAAGTGGCACAAAAGAGGTTAATGTAGTACCCAATAACCTTCACAGATGAATAAAACAGCTGAGTTGAAAAAGCTGTCATAAATATTTGCATCCCTAGCAGAGTTAATGGAGGAAGAGGAATGCTGTCTTTGAAGATGAAGCAGTGTATGGACAGACTTCAGAAAGGTAGGAAATTGGATGGGGGTGGGAGAGATTATTCAGAGCTACTAACTCAGTATGGAGGGATGATTTTCTTGTTGAGGAATGACTGCATCTCTTCCCAGTGGAAATGTTTGGCTCTGGAGATAGATAGACTGGATGCTGGTAAATTCCAGGTTAGGGCAAGGTTCTCCCTGCAGGCCTGCTCATTCTGCTGTTTGGGACCATCAGGTGGCTGGTGCAGTTTCATCCTGCAGGCTCTCAGATGGTAAAATGACTCACAAGCCAGACTGAGTGCTTGCTGGGGACACAGATGTGCTCTGAAGATTGCTTTGGTATTTATGTGAAACAACTGCTTTTTATTAAGTGTTGGAACTAATAGTAAATAATTATAAATTATTTTAGTGTGTTAAATTGTTGACATAACACCAACACAAATGTTTCTTAGGAAAGTGAATAAACATATAAAGCTACATTACTTTCTAAATGAATTCATTAGTATTTATTACAATTACAGTCAATTATTAAGCATTATGATGACTTGCTTGGAGACTGGATGTATTTTTTTTTGCTATTATTAATAATTTTAATTACCAACTTTAAGTACTGGTTATTTCCCACACACATCCCAAGGCACTAATTTTTATACAGCTTCTAAAATACACAGTGGTTTTGGTTTGGGTAGCTTTGTAGTATACCATAAATTGCTGAAAATAATTTCCTAGCTGTTAAGTGGAAATAGAAGCTCTGGATGTCCCTCAATTAGTTATGACCTAGCTTGGAAGAGCTGGTTTATATTGTGCAATAGGAAATTTATTTCTCCAAAGTTTTATGCACCGTATCCAAAACACCAAGAGGCCAGGTTTGCCCATGTAACTGATTTTTATGTCCTTCCTGCCATCAAACAAGAGTTTGTATGCTCAAAAGCTTGCTGCCCCTACACCTAATTTGTCTAACAAGACACAGTGTCTAGAACAGGTTGCTCAGAGAAGTTGGGGATGTCCCATCCCTGGAAGTGTTCAAGACCAGGTTGGATGGGGCTCTGAGCAGTCTGGGCTAGAGGAAGGTGTCCCTGTCCACAGTAGAGGAGTTAGAACTAGAAGACCTTAAATGTCACTTTCAACCCAAACCGTTGTATGATTCTTGCCTCAAGAGTGTCTATAGATTGTGATAGTCTCACCGTTGGACCTATAATTATTTCTGATGCTAACCTGGTTGGCTACACTCTTATGGATGTCCAGTAATTAGACTTATTACACAGTATTCAGACAGTCTATTTTCAGGTTTCTTAATTTGTTAAACAGATGCATAACCCAAATGTATTTTTTGACTTGTCATCACAGGTCTTCACATCCTCAAATCTGTTCTCTAGTTCTTTTCCCTTGAGCCTCCTCTAGCACCTCTACACTCTGATCTCTCAAGTTGTTACTTCTGACTCCTTAGCTACCTAGCTGACGTGTCATGCTTGGGACAGGCAAAGTCTAACATAGATATAAGCATTTCCACTTCTCAATTGCCACACTTATCTTCGCATGCAGTATCTCAGTAGAAATGGGGATGCCTGGGCAGCTGTACCCATGGCCCTGCCCTACCTTACCTTACCCTTTTCTGTGGCACTCCAGTGTTCCCTGAACTCCAGTTTTCCTTACAGCCTTCCACGGGTCCTCTGCTGATAGGAGCAGTGGCAGCTGGGTGTTGTTGCCATCCCTTCAGTGCTCAGGCAATCAGCCTATGCCCTGTAGCCACAGTGAATGAAAGCATTAACAAGGACACCTGATTTGATTTGGTGCTGATACTCAGCTGTTGAATCAATGATCAGACTATAAAAGCAGTGAGGTGGCTTAACAAAGTATTTTGCATATTATTTGGGAGCAAAGTCATTGTCTCTGCATGGTAGGGTTGCTCTATGGTGCCTTTTAAAATGCTTTATGCTAGAACAAAGCATAGTTATTCTAGCTTTACTAAAAGTGCAATTTTAAAATACACGTAGTTAAATTTTTACATGTTGTTAGTAACTTTAGTGCTACTAAATGAATAGATTGTGGATGTTCTAAATAGGTTTGCCTGTTTGGAGGGAATGAGGGGAGGGATGTCATAGTTGGGTTCTTTTTAGGTTGCTCATTTTTTTCCTTGTATTTTCAACACAGAGAAATGAATGAATTCCTCATGAAAGGTGCTGTGTGGACTACCTCTTTTTATCTTCACAAGTCCTGGAGAAACAGCAGTGGATTCCCCTGCCTTACTTCACCCCTTGGCTGGCCCTCTACATGTGTCTGTCACGTAAGGAGCTCTATTTGATTGCTCTCCTTCTTTTCTGTTGAGAACATCCAAAGTGAGTGCTTCACGTGGGTGTTTCCCCCCTTAGTTTTTCACTCATTCAGAGTGGTTAGTCATTGAGTAGGTATCATCAGGTCAGCAGATAGAGATCTACAAATGTTGATCTGATGTTGATAGTTTGTATTACCAATAAGTGTGCAATTTACTAATGGTACCTGAACAATCACTTTAAGTTGAAGTGTTTTCTAACCAGCAATATAACAAGTTGCCAGGAATTTGGTATATAAGGTTATATATGATAAATATGCCTTGATTCAGCAGAAATATAATTTTATAAAATCAGTTTTTGTCATGTTTTTAGTCTTGATGAATTTACAGTAGTATTTTCCCTCTAGCAGGACTTGACTGAGACGGGATCTTTTGCCTTCCATTATAACAATTAAATTTTTTTTTCACATTTTAACCAGTAATTTGTTGCAAAGCACTTTGATATGCTCTGCTCGGTTGAAAAACATTATAGAGGGATTTTATTGCTGTCAAAATGGAGGGAATGCTTAAAAACATAAATAATAATTCAAATTTAGACATAACTTGGCTTTAGCTGGCTTTATGCTGTTGCTGATCAATGCTGCACTGTTTGAAAGATTTGGTCACAATCTGGAACCCTGCTGTGCTAGAAGCTGTATTGACACTGGACAAAAAGGTAGCACTGCTCTGAAGTGCTTTCAGTTTTCCCATAAACACTTACGCAATTAAGTTGGAGGCTCCATTTGCTTGTTTTAATGCTTACTCTGGCTTTTTTATTTTCTTCTTTCATGAATGATAATGAAAATTTATATTGAATACACGTGTTTTAACTGCCTAGAATATACCTAAGCAATTTGTGAAGGCTTTCTCCACCGAAGTTAAGGAAAACCCTTCTCCTTACTTCTCTTTCTTGCAGTGATTTCTTTGACTATCTTATTTTATGTTCTTAACATATGCACAAAAAAAGGTAAAGTTAAATGAGGGTGAGTGCCACTGATGGGTGACTAGAAGTATATTTCAAAAGGGACATGGTCATCCTCAACCTCTTCTAAATAACCCTTACCTGAACTTCAAAACCAGAACTACAAAATGTGGTATTTTCAAATAGGGAAAAAAGTTGTGGCTGTTTCACTGCTAATAGCTGTGTTGTGTGGATAATTACCAACTTCTGCAACATTGGAGGCAAAATTAGAAAACCAAAGTCATCAGTGATGAGAAAGCAACAGAAGCCACAAACCCTGCCACTGACAAAATTTATAGCAGGGAACAGAAGAGTGAAGCATATTCATGATGCTAGGGTCAATCTCATTCACTTTGTCTTGGCCCAAGCTATGTTTCCACCTGTTGCTTTCTATGCCTGTGAATTCCCCAAAACTGCCCTAAATATGAAACAAATCCGTTTTGGTCTGCAAGCAGTATTTCAGTCTTTTAGGATTGGGAATACTTGTTCTGCTTATTAATATTGTGCTTTAGGTGAATTCATACAGATGGGGAGATAGGGCAAGAAGATTTATGTTGAGATTTATTGAGGGAGCCTATTTTTCCTGGCTGACATCAATAGGGTTGTGTGGTCTATTCACTTTGTCACAAAATGCACCCTGAGAAAGTATAGAGAGGGCCCTGATTGCAGTCCTGCCTTCAAACAGGTCACAACTCCATTGTTCTGGAACAATAGAGGTTTTATAAACAAGGTCTGACTAGAAAGATTGTGAGTTATGACACTACAAAGAGCCTTGCTGAAAGCAAAACAAGGCAAAAAAGAAACGAGGTAAGGCATAGAAAAATGCTTATAAACAGTAAGTTAAATCCCAGGTCTTGAGCAATATAATGATGCCAGGGGAACTGTGCTACCTTACAGAATGCTGAGGTTGGTCTGTTAGTGTTTGCACCACACCGTGCACGTGCTGTATAATTACAGTGAAAATAAATGCATAGACACACAAGTACTTAAAAATCTGGTTACTACTGGCTTCAAAGGGATTGCTTGCATGCTTCGAGTTAGGCATAAACTTGGGCTTCCTGTTGGGGACCTGAAAGGGGCTGTGGATGATGTCCTCTCCCTGCATTGTCTGTCGCAGTCATCTCATGGTCCTTTAAGTTACTATTTCCAATGGCCACCTGTTGCCTTTCATCATAAACTTAGCACTACCCCTGCAAACTCTCCCCTTGGCAAGGCCTGCTGCAGTTACTCATGTGGAAGTATTTTTGCAATACTGGAACTTACTCTTCTGAAGCATGACTGTCTTTTCACTTCACAACGTGCAGTACCTGGTGTGGCAGGTGCCCTGTAGGGGTAGAGCAATGAAAGTGAGTAATGGGTGGCACAAGTGAAGGATGCTCTCAGAAATCCAGAGCATGAAAGGAAGCCTCTTGAATTCAAGCAGCTCATGTGTTGAAGGCGTTCAGAGTTGAATATATTTGAAATTAAAAATAGTTCAACTATGATAATTTGGTTAATTTATCTTTGTGCAGAGATATTTACATGATCTTTTTAACTAGGTATTATTCAGTAGAAAGGAAATACTTAGCATTTTAATCCATCCCACCAAAACCAAGAAACTTTCCCTCTGTGGTACTAGCCTGGAAACACTTTTTTCCCCCCCTTCCCTCTTGGAACTAGAGGTATCTGAAAAAATAAGCTCATATTACTTTGTTATAGGAGCTGCTAAAGTTTCTAATTTTGCTTGCTAGTGCCCAGAGGACGAGTAATCAGTTATTAAGCTAATCAGGCTTATGTTGTAGTGCATCAATTTGATGAGGTTAGTGTTAAAAATCTGGCATAAGTATTTGCAACCTTCCTGTGTTAGTGGACTGCAATGCTTTTCCATGTGAAGATGAATTTAACAAGCAGATTCAATCCAAGACTGGGAGGGGAGAAGGAGCGGGGTCATGGCAGAAGGGATTGAAAGTCCCTGTGTGCTAGACTTCCACCTCTACAGGTATGGCAAGTGATTATTACCAAATAAAGGGTTCAGCGTGTGTGTATTTCAGTAAAGCAGGTAGTCAGAATGTTAGGCAATAACAAATTAGGAATTGCCCCTTTCCTGCTCTCTTTTTAAATGCATCTGTAAATAACATCCAAGGAACCCGTGTGCAACTTTTTAGAAGCATTATAATGAACTTGCTCTCATTCGTTAGTAAGTGAATAATGGAAGATTAAAAGTATCCTCTTGCTATTTTGTTTTGCTTTTAAACTAAATTTTAAATGGTGTTGAATATAATTTGTTAGGATATGATGTCTGCTTACTCAAACTGTGAAGCAAGTTTTTAGATAAAAAGCAGGTAACTAGGACAGGACTGAAAATTAATTTTACAGGAAAACACTTCAGTTCAAGTTTCTAGTAGGTGGAGCCCAGAGTCTCTTGGAATTACATTAGTTCCAATGAGCATGTTTTTACCACAAAACTGGATGCCAGAGTTTCTGCACCAGGCTTGTTTGAGGTGGGGAACAGAGGCTGTCCAGGTTTATCAAGCTGAATTTTGCATTCTGCAGCCTTAATCAGTCTGAAGCTAATTAGCAGCCTCTACACAATAAGGCCACAAGTCATTAATCATAGGAGATGAGAGCAGTCAGCCCCCTATCCTTGACATTTCAAGAAAAGTTTTCTCTTGCACTCTTTTTTTTTTGTGATGGGGCTTCAAAAGTCGCAAGATTGCTTTTCATGGTCAATAGTGTGTGAAGCAGAAGCCATGTCTTGATGTGACAGACAAGGGACCACTGTTCAAAGACCTATTGGACTCTTTTTTATTTCTTTTTTCCTCCCTCTCTCTCTCTAAATGCTGTCCTCTAATAGAATGGAGTCAACTGATGACTTTATTTGCTTTGAGTTGAAGCATAGTTCAGCTGGGAATAAAAAAAAAAGTTTTAACAAGTATGATTTTTGTTAGAGCAAAATTCAAGTTTTTTACAAAGCTGCTTAGTTCTTTTTAAAGGTTACAATCCTTTCTTATGCGCAGCTAATGAGGAATGAAAGTCCTTTCACATGCCTAATACAGTTTAGTACAGTGTGTCTTGAAATCCTGTGCTAACAGCTGCAGGCTAAGCACTAGGAAACCCTTGCAGGAAAAAAATATTACATTTCTTGAGGCTGTTGTTCCAACTTCTTACACACAAGTTGGAGTAGTAAATTTAAATAATAGGTTTATTGTCTTTAATGACACTGAGAATTAGATGATGTGTTCTATTTTATTCTCTGGGCAGAAGATGTGTAATTCTATCTGCATTACTCGCACAATAAGGGTTGGGTGATGTCTATGCCTGATGCCTGTCTAGCAGGTCTTACTCCCTGGCTGTCCATAGCATGTCCTTGCACCTGTTGATAGCATCACTGCTTCAGGCTGAGATGTTTACTACAATATTACGGCCATTTCAGAGCTTCTGGCTGGGACAGCTGGGGAGAGGAGGTGTTTTTATAAGTAACAAATATGTTCATATGGTCTTTTGTTGTTTATCGTTGAATTTTCACTATGAGCAAAACTGTTTTGTTGAAGGATAGGTTTTAGAAATATTTCTTGAAGACCTAAATGTCTCCCTCATGGCCTCTTTTTTATCCTCTTGGGCTGTGTGGACTTGGTTGATTTACTTAAGGAATTGGAGTAACACTCAGCGCAGGTAATGGGTTTTTTGTCTGTACAACTCTCCAGGAACTCCTTGTTCTACCAGGCACTATACCAAACTCGGCCTGTACCTGGAGTTGTCCACTGCAGACTGGGAGTGGCTTTTAGAAGGTGTTAGCTCAAGCAGCAAAGCTGTATGGTGACAAAGCACTGCACAGCACTGCCAGCAGCCTGGCCACACCAAGATCTAGTGCTCCTCTATGAGCAGTGCTAGTTGTGCTTTGATTTGCTTATTTCTCCTGTTTGGAGAGTTAAAATAATGTTGAAAGGCTGTTTGCTTTGGGGTTTTGTCATTGTTATGTTAGTTTCTTTTCCTATTACCAGTCCTTGAGATAAAAACTGAAAATGAGGAAAGAAAAGTTATATTAGGAGGGTCAAACAAATTAAACCAGTGCTCTGTCTCTAGAAGCTCAGCAAGCAGCTGTCTATAGCTGTAATATGGCTTTATGTTATTGCATTTACTTCTGGCTCATCGGTAGAGTTGGTCCTTGCACTGCTGTTCTATTTCAGTAAGAATGATGTATTCAAGGTGCTTCTTGTGCATATTCTATGCATCTGGGGAGGTCATGAGATGATCACTTTGGGCGACAACAGGGAGGAGATAAACCCAATCATAAGTCTATGGATGAAAATTTAGCTCTAGATAAGATTTCAGCATGAGAAGGCCTGTATTTTGATGCCTGAATGGTGTATCTTCATGTGTTGTTCTCTTCTGGGACCAGGGTTGTGAAGCCCTGTTAAGTCCTACCTTTTCACTGTATTTTTGTTTTTTATCCCCTCCTTTAAACTTGCATATTCCCATGCTCACTCTGTACTTTCCAGTTCTCTGTTTCTCAAATGTGAGCCCAGTGACATTCTAGTTTGCACCAGGCTTTCTGTGCTGGCCTAAGTGGGCCTGGAAATTAGGCATCCCTAACAAAAAAAGGCACCATGCAGAAACTTGAGCAAAAAATGGTACGCGCACTGAAAAAGCCATTAAATTCCTCCTGTCATATCAGTGAAGCTGTACACACTGAAAAATTCCCCTAATATATCTTTAAACCATAGACCATAGCATTGGTTATGGTCTACAGTATCAACTCTTACATTTCAATAAGGGGGCATTTTCTTTCTTTTTGTCTCGAATACTGGGGGGAGGGGGCGGGGGGTGTGAATATGACATGCATCTACATAAAAATAAATTTGTAGTGAAATCACATTAAGGATTTGACTAAGCCCACACAAGCAGAGAGTTTAGACTGATATTCTGTCATTACCTCAGCTCATTACATCTTGGGGTTTTGTTACTCATGTAGTCTGTAAGATCACCCACTCTCTGGAGAATCCTGTACTACCTGGAAACAAAGGGAAGTGTTAGGTTGTAGCTTTACCTCTGAAATTTCCCTGCTTTGCCAACTTTCCTTAGTGTTACCATAAAACAGTTCTTGGTGACTTATATGTATTAATGGCATTAATTAAACTATCAGCACAGCTGAATGGAAGAAAATGCGTCTTCTGAACTTGTTTCTTGAATAGGAGTAAATGCCTCATTAATCTTAAGCATCAACCCAAGAACACTGTGTTTGTTAGATAGAATAATAAATGACTTTACAGGAAATACACAATAGCAGATGCTGGAATGCATCCATTCATTAGTCACTGTGCATAAATATCCCCTTATTTCCATGAAGAGACATTTAATGGAGGGCCAGTCTGACAAACATGCGCAAGCTTTCACTCACTCACTGAGAAAATGGAAGGGAGAAAATGTCATACAAATTTGGCTGCTGAACACAAAGTATCACATACCTTATGTGTGCTTTTTTGCTCCTTGCCCATCTTTCATCAGAATGAAATGTGTGTTAACAAAGGCAAAACTGTTGGACAGGTTTTGGAAGCCCTTAAGGCTTTACAGTTATTTCTACCTCTTGGTTGCAAACTCTGGGTCACTGCTGTGTCACTTGGAGGCAATCACCAACTTTACTCAAAGCCCAGTTGAGTGTCTGGTGAAGTCAAAGGCTATTGCTTCAGAACCTTATAAGAAAATATTGTTTGGTTCATTTTTAATCACTGCTCCCAAGATACTAAGAAACAAGCAAACAAGCCTATTTCAGTGAATAATAGTGAATATAGAAAAAAAGAGTTGTTCCCCTCCCACAACCCCTGCTGTCTGTCAGCTTTGTAAGCTTATATGTATTTCCTAGTCTTGTAAAGTAACCAAGCCAATGAAGCACCTCTGCAAACAGGTACACCTACAGTTATTCAAAAGAAAGTGAAGTCTGTACACTGATTGTTTTGCTTTCCTCTCCACATAATTGGTCAGAACTGCTGTTTTTCTTAGATTGTTGATTCAATGCACAAGAATATTGGATGTGTTACAGGAATGCCTAAAAATTTTTTTTGGTATGTGCAATTGTTCCTCAATACACACCATAATGAAATTTTACTGAAGGGTCACATTTTAGCATAATTGTTCTCAGAAAACATTAACAGTGTATGGATATCATAGTGTGTTTGAGGTCTGTCAGGTTTATAAGCCTAAATTGACCAGAATTAGAAAACCTGGATTTATGAAATAAATTCTTAAACTGGTGATTGCAGTGTGTACCAGCGGCATCAGTGTCCTATAACAGCACCCACCCCCATCAAGAAATCTTCTACGAATGCAGGTGCCTTGTGCCAATGGATTCTTCTTGGGTGTCACAGTGTTTCTCACTAGAATACTAATCAGGGTGCTTGGCTTTGGGCCTGCACAGACTCAGCCTTGTAACGTAAGGGAGGAAAAAGTTTCATTTCTTATCCTGGATGTTTCTGTATAAGTATGGATTTGAAAAACTTCAATGCATGGTTTGGTGAATCTTCTCATCTGAATTGAGAGCTTGGCAATGCTTTATGGTATTGTTAAATCAAATGCTTTGGACCAAAATTTCAAGCTGGGTATTGTGGTAACTTGGGTGGTTATTTTTCTACTGGCCTAAATTTGCAGTCTTTGCTCAGAAGTCCTACTTGCAAGAACAAACATCAGTTTGCTTACAAAATTAGAGCCATAGATCAGCAGTTAGTTACTAACAAAGCCGAGGGAGGGAGGATTTTGTTTCAGAGTAATATATAATGATAATAGCAGCCTAAGTTTTCAGAAGTGACCAGTGATTTTTGAAATAGAAAGTACCAGAGAGCTTGCTGTTTCTTCACATCTGTCATCTGGCTACTAGTCCCTCTTCAGCTGGTCACAAAAATTACTGCTAGGCTAATAGCTCACTAATAATGACAGAAAATATTAGTACTTTATGAAGTGTGATGCAAATATAAGTTTCTACCCAATTTTTCACCATTAAAGATCCCAGAAAAATGAAAGAATTTTCCCTTTTGTGATTGTAAGATTTCCTTTTGGGGTAGCTTACATTTTTCCTGCATTATACTCCCGGTATGGTTTCATGTGGGTGGGTACACCAGTACCAGGATTTATGGGTTCACATCCTTCAAAAATCTGTTCCATTGGTGTACTATAATTATATTTCTATCCTAGGAGCAGCTACATTCCTGTGACCAGCTGAAACCCTTTCAATATATACAACATTAAATGGAATTACACCACGTATAACCACCTTAACATTGATTAGACAGATATGCAAGTAATAAAATGTGGCATTACCCTTTTCTCCCAAGGGGTCATCCTGCACAATGGTAGTGGGTCGTTTCCACTGTTAATTCCAGCAGGTCAGCTGTACCTGGAGCCAGAAAACTCCTGTTGGAAGAGGAAGGCCCAGTCATCCTTCACAACTGGAATGCTGGGTGGGAATCCTCTGGACTCCATCTGGAACAGCTTTGACCAAACAAAGGCCCCAAATCTGCTTGCAGTGCAGTCGGTGGGAATACTGCCACAGCATTCCTTGGGAGCAACATTAGGCTTCGATTATGGTCACAGCAAGAGAGTAGTATATGTACGGCTGCCAAAAAATATTAACAAATATTGCTAGAAAAGCTTGTGTCTGCTTTCATTTCTTTTTGCTTTTCTTTAAGGCAACTAGCAGAAAACATTTTCATCTGTCAGGAACGAGAATTAAAATAAAGGTTTACCACCCAAGCTCCATCTGCTTCCCAAGACAGGTCAGAAAAGTCATGGCTTTCAAAGTGCTCGGAGCCACTGTCCCCTCCTGCAAAAACAGGATTGTGCAAGGGCCTCAACGGCCACTGGTGCTGTCCCGCAGCCCTCCAGGTGAAGCCCAGCTTTGCTGGTTGCAGCCTGCCTTGCCCTTTCCCCCTCCTCACCACTGGGTCTACCCTCAGATTGCTTGAGCTTTTCTTTTGCAGCCAGGTATGCTGTTGGAGTGAAAGCAGCAAAATAATGGTGAAGGGTGTGGAGAACAGGGGCCAGACTGTGGCCCAGTTTCTAAAGGGCCAGAGAGCACTGGCACCTTTTGGAGAGTCTTTTCCCACCACAGACATTTTCCTTATGAATTTGATTCATCTGCTGTTTCCTGGGTGTTAGTTCTACCTGAACCTTTTTCTTACTAGTGTTTCACAGCATGCATGCTCAGAACAACCGACTGCTGTTGTAATCTTTGGTGAACTAGCTTTGCAAATCAGAATAACCCTAACTTGGGAGGAGAAGATAATGCAGAATTGTTGGTGCTCAATTCTTCCTTGCCTGAAACAAATATTTAGGCAGACTCTAGAATTTTTTGGTTATTGAGAGGACTAGAAATCAAACAAAATATAGTTAGCGGGAAAAATAAACTGCAGAAGAGTTTCCTTAGAACACAGTGTGGACAGATTAATTCCATTAGATTAAAGGGAAAATGACATTAGTTATATAGCTTCCTACAGTTATGTTTTATTTACAGACATTGAAGTCATGTTCCTGAGGTCAACAGGATTTTGTATAATTAATTTCAATGGAAGTACAGTAATATTTTAAAATGCTTTTTCTAGATGCCTCCATAAATATTCCTTTCCTGTGAAGCCTTTTAGAAAGGACTATAACATAGATTTTCCTTCTCTGTAAGAATTAATTCAAGAAGATTAGAGATGTCTCTTTGTTTGTCAATTTTCTAGCTGTATAATCCAGTCTTTAATGCTGACCACAGTGCAAAAGCTGAAGTCTTGAGTTGAGGGTGTTTTGTATTTTGTCCATAGGCTCCAAAGGAGAGACCTTTCCCAAAGTGAAAAATGTGCAAGTATGACGCTGCTAGTCTAAAGGTAGGTCAGGATAAGCAGTGAGGTATGAGAAATAGAAGGCCAAAAGCCAAAATGAATGCTGCCTATTCTTATGATTGAAAATGTTTTGTGTAGATAATGGTGAAAACATAAGCATATAAATAGCTGCTGACAACAAAGAATTCATTGTAACAAGATTACACGTCTTAGGTTTCTAATTCTATAAAGACTATTCAGAAACATACAAAAATTAGTGAGTAATTATGGACCGATCAGTATCTTTGCATCATATCAGCCCTATCATATCATAGGGAAGCACGTGTAAAACCAAGTCATTCTGACTTGCAGGGTTTTAAATTCACTTTGTTTTCACTTTGCAGTTGCAAAGTGTGGCACAAACTTCAGAGTAATTTAGAACAAAGCTATAGCTTCCTTACAGGTTAGATGATTCACTCCAGCTTCTCTGGAGTCATCAAGAGATTGTGTTGGATGTAGAAATCAGTGAATTTCATTTCATGTCTTTTGGAAATGTCTTTCCAACCCCACAAACTGGGGAAGAGTACATGTTTACTCACTCCCTCCTTCTCTGTGCTTAGAGGCAAGTATTTGCTGTCTCGTAACTGATCTGTCAGTTGTCTTTAAGGCAAATGTCAGGGTATTATGAAACAGGGAAACCAAAAAACATGCTTGGGGTAATGAAGGGAGAGAGAAGAGCCTCAGCTGAGCTACTTGGCCTAGGCTAGTTTGCTAAGGTGCTGTAGGATATAAGGACTATCTGTGGTGTCTGAAGACCTCAAAGAGAATGTGTGTGTGCAATCCCTACTTGTTCAGCTTCAGACCGAGTAGGTGAGAGAGACTGTGGTAGGGCTGTATCTAGAGGCACTTGAAGGACTCCTCCTACCCCTCTGTTCGTGGCTCTTCAGTGACTCATTACATGGCTCAAAAAAAAAATGGCATGACACTATGTTTTTGATCTTTATATATAAGCAAATATGCATTCACTTTGCATATTTGTTTTGCATAGGCAATTGGCATGCAGGATTAGCTGTGGTGTGCTCTTGCAAAGAAACACACAAAGAATTTGAGCTGTGCATGGCATGGTATCAGATGCAAGCATTACATATTTGCATGCAGACTGCTGACACTGTGATCTCAGTGTGCTGTGCTTTACATCTTGATGCCACCTCTTTTGCTTTTAAGTGCATATCTATCAGTCTAGTTCTGCTGGCTGTCAAGCAGTGGGTGAGCCATCCTCTTGCTGTGTCTGTCCACCTTCTAGAGCTAAATCCTCCCACTTCTGCCCTGGGAGTTCAAAGACTGACACAATTCACACCCCTGATATGAAATGATGAAAGATGAGGCACTCGGTTCTGCATCTCCCCACTCCGCCCCTCGTGCAGCACAGAAGCACAAACTAAGCCTGTGACTGAGTCACATTTTGACTTGAATTCAGCAAAGCACTCACTTGGGCTTGATCTGAAGTGTGTGGGTAATCTGCAACTACTGAGCAACTTAAACACACCATCTCTAGGGGGCACTAAGCATGTGTTTGGATACTGAAATGAGGTCTTGGGGGTTTTTTAAATAAATTCATGCTTAGCTATAAGCACAAACAAATGTTAGCATACATGGTTAACGATACTCTAGCTGGAATTGCTCATCCTTGCATCTGTACATCAGAGTGTAATTTTAATTAGAGTTTAATTATCTTCTCATTTATTTACTTCAGCAAGTAAATTTATACCTTGCTGTAAGTTTTCTTGGGAGTATAAATTAAAATAACATTAATAACATTATATTTTTCCTAATTTGTGCATCTACACTTATTTATCTAGGTTTTTTATTAGTCATAATGAAGCATGTTTGGAGAAATTGGGCAACTAATCTATGTACAGAAGAAAATAATGCTAAACAACATCATTATTATAATGAGAGGCTCTTTCTGATTTACTGAATAGAAATAATAATATAAATTTGTGATTAGGGTTTTTAATATATTTTTTAAATTAATTTCAGGGACAGTTGCCTGCATAATAAGTGTTTAAGTAAAAAAAAATTCTGAGTCTCACCCTGGAAATGAAATTGTTCAAAAATTATATTGAGAATTTTTTGTTCCAAATTCACATGTTAATGCAACTTAATGTCAACTAACTTATAATTGTTTAACAATTCATTATGGAAATAAATCTCTTCTGGAAGATATTTGTGGAGAAAAGTTTGATTTGAGCATTTTTACAAACTTAGGGAAGTTGATTGTCCAAATTTTTCTATCAGAGTGAGTTATTTCTTAGACATAACATCATATCCTAAATAACTTAAGAATCCATATTTCTGCTGACACATCTTGATATAAAAGCAAATAAATGCTTTAAAATCATTCATCAATATATGAGAAAAGTGGAAAACCAGTATGAGCCTCACTGTGTACAGCAGAAGCCACAAGCACAGGGAAACAAGGGACAATGAGTTTAGACAAAGTGACCAGTAATTTGAAGGATCAAATTTTTGTATGCTTTACTTAAAATGTCTTAAGATATAAACTTATCTGTACTGGGCACGTATAAACTTTTTCCTCATCTTTTTGCCACTCTGTGAATTATTTCAGAGCTTTGCTTAGCCAGCATCCAGATCACAATGGGCGGTTCTTTTGTGTTACTTCTGTTCTGTAGTTGTTACTTCACTCTGCATGCCTGAGTTAGCTGGCCCTCACTCCTCTGAAGCATCTAAAAGCTCACTAGACATTTTGTCCTTTTTTTCTTCAATTTTCATAGATTTTTGGATGACTGCTAATGTTGTTGGACTGAGAGTCTTCTCAGATGCACATCACTCAGAGAATGATAAATAAACTATCTACTCCACCCTCCTTTCATTTTCATATTTTAAAAAATATTCCCATATGTTTTATTTTTCCTTCTCTTTCCCCTTTAATTCTTTCTCTCATCTCCAAAGTATCAAGACGTGCTGCAGAGTTAGCAACTATTTTACCTCCCACATGGCAAAGTGCCTTGCACTGAGGCCCGATATCTAGTCACAGATTGCCTCTGCAGAAGGCACAGGATTCTTGTTGTGGGTGTCTAAATGTGGACTGGGTACTGAGGGATTGGAGGTGCTATGAGGTGCAGGGACTAAAGCTAATTGTTATGATTGCTTTTCTGTTTGCAGACTATTCTTAGACCAAAGGATGTCACTGAGTTGAGTAATGTGGCTTGGAATAGTGAAAACCTTGTTAGGAAGGTTAGAACCAACCCAACAAGGTGCATCGTTGGTATTTACCAGGATTGTGTTTTCTGTTCCACATGACCAGAAAGTGATGGTAGCATGGCTGATGAACTCTGCCTTGTAACTTTAGAACTCTGTTAGAGTCCTTCTTTGACTAAATTCCATGTTGTATTCCTCCAGGCAGTCACAAAGTTGACTATGAAATAAGTGTGTTGCAATGATAACCTTAGATTTAACAAAAGCCTGTGTCTCCTCTAAGTGGCAAAGTACTCTTTCTATTTCCCAACTTGATGGAGCCATTAAGCTTTAGGTCTCTTCAGAATAGTGTAACACAGAGCAGAAACTGGCTAAACCAGGTTTACAGAACTTTTGCAAATGTTTTAAACATTTTCCCTTTCTAAGCCACACAAGTCTTGCCTTAGGCACCATTCCTAAAATAAAATTAGGCTTCTGAAAGATTTATTGGCTGCTTTTGGAATTCAGTGTAGTTGTCTTTTGCTTGTTCACATAATGAGGCAGTTGTGAAACTCTGACTCAGGGGTGAACTAAGCCCTCTTCAAAATGGGGACAAATGAGAATGTGTGGTCACACACGTAACTTCATCGTAGAACTGAGGCTCTGTGTGCAGTACAGAGTGGGCTGGAGAAGGGTTTTGTACAGCATCCCCAGCTGCCTGCTCTATCCACTCCTCCTGTATTCACAGGGAGGTCTGCCATAGTCTACAGGTACTCATGAAACAACTGATGCTATATATGGAGTAAGGAGTCACAAAAGCAAGTGGTAGCAGATCTGTGTGGTCTCTAATGATGACTGCCCTGTCCCCTGACACAGCTTGTTCTTGCCTGTAGTGACATTCTGATCTTTCTTATTTAATTGCCCCATGTTGGCTCTGGTTCATAGTAGGGGGTGATTAGAGAACTGTGTTTCCCTGCTGTGTTAAACAGTCTTGTCTTAAGTGAAGTGTACCCAGTGCCTCGCATTTAGTGTTGTATGTGTCACATAGGAAAAGACTAGAGCAGCATTTGAAGCTGTTTCAGTTGATTGGAGCTAAAAGACCAGAACTTCCTGCTGCTACTGCCACTCCCAACTCCATGCAATTTCAATGGGTTGTTTTGCTGAAATCAGCCCCCCTCCAGGTTGTTTGCTCATCAAAACTGGTTTTGTGATACAGGCCATCAAATGCATTTCAAAACATGGAATAAGCTTCAAACTACATCCAGGAAAGGGTGTGTATTTGTGCACACAGCCTAAGATGCTTTTTCAGTGCAGTCTTTCAATAAACACTTTGAAAAGTGTTGGTTTTTTTTCCTGAGCAGTGCTTGCCAGAAGATTGATTAGATTCAGGTGGCTTAAAGGAAGTAAAACTGTTTCTACGCTGCACCTAATTCTTTCCCTTTGTCTTCCTCTGCAAACACAAATAACTAATGCAGGCAAACAGTAAATTGCAGTGAGCGGTGGAAGTGCTAAATGGTAGCAACACTTAAAACATTGCTGAAATTCAAAAGAGCAGCTGTTAGACATTTAAACCTATCATTCTCTTCTGAACATACATCAAATTTACTTCATAGCACTGTCATAAAAATGTATGAGAATGTAAATGCTTGAGTGACCCATTAATCTTTTGAGTAGTAAACATAAAATCTTCTTAACCCCAGTGATGATATAACCATACTTTATTTTGAATGAAGGCTTTATCATAGAAGTGAAGATGTTCTGTGTCTTTCTGTGATGTATAAATAAGAGTAAATTAATATTAAAGTCTTATGTCTATGAAAAGTGTGCTATTATATTGATTGCAATATGAAGATATATGTAGTGAACAAAGCTACACTCAATTTCTGATGAGCACAGAAAATCTAATAATAAATACACAAAAAGCATAAGCTCGTTACTTATTGACGACAGCCACCAGTCTGATGCTGTTATCATTATTATTTACTAACTAACTCAATAATGAGTGTTTGTTCTTACAGAATTGTCCATAAAACCTTCCTTTTTATGTATGTCAAATGATAAACCTGCCTTCTAAGCTGTCTTTGTGGTGAAAAGACACCCTTAAATATTGAAAGTGTTGTTGTTCGTTTCCATGCATAGGCCAGTCAGCTTGTTTCAACCAAGCAAACCTGCCATTTACATCGTGGTGAATTTTGCTTGCGTATGGACTAGAAAAAAAACTGGCTTCAATTTGGGAGCACTACTATTTGATTTATTCCAGTCCTTCTATATTCCTTCCACTGCCTCTTGAAGCCACGTTTGAAAAACACTGACTAGCCTTTAAAGGCAAAAGGTACACCTCATGAAAAACAAGCTGCTTTCTTGTTGAAGAGCTAGATTTAGCCTTGATATAAGTAGGAGAAATTTCATTAAACTTCTGAAGTTGTCCAGTTCAAAGCATTGTGCCCACAGGGTAAAAAACTGGGAGAGTTGGAAAACTTCTATTAAATAATCGGTTTCATCTTCCCATCCAACCAGGATTGTTTCCAGCAGTACACTGAGATTTCTTAAGCAATGGGACTTCGTGTGTGGGGAACTTAATTTATTCATAAGTCATTTGAAACATGTCCAAGTAAGCATGGGAAAACTTATGTCTGTCAGTTCCTAATGATATTTGGAGATGGAGGTGATTGCAATAGAGAAAAAAAGAAAGAGAGAAGCATAAAAATCAGGACATTTCGTCCTAATTTATCTCAAACTGAGACAAAATGATAAACCAGTAGTTTAACAGACTCAGATGAGCTGTATTGATTTAACTAGAGATGCAAACTAGCTACCAGGCTACATACTCCATGACAGGTATAATAAATTATAAAAAAATAAATAACATTTTCTAATGAAAAGAAATTAGTACTTTTGAAGGACTCTATACTAGTTAACTTTTACTTTGAGACAAAGTTTGTCTTGGTGAACAAGAAACTACAAGGTGTAGGGGCCTTGATGATGAGTCAAAAAGATTATCCGAATTTGAAAACCTTACCTTACCTGAAAAGTAATTTGCCAAACTCAAGTCATGGGACAGAAGCAATATATCAGAAAGTAGTCAGCCCAGACTTTCACATGTTTTGGGACCCCCTCCCAGAAACATCAATAAGGTCAAATAGAAATATCACTGGCATAATTAATTTATGTGGTAGTCTGTCTTGTCATCTTTTTCCAATATTTGTATTTCAAATACCTTATTACTGCTGCAAAGGTTTGGAGGGAAGGGCTGGATGAAGGAAAATTGTTGAGGAGAGCTGGGGTTGGGTAGCAAACCACATACACTTCAGCAGCTAAACCAGAGGCATCAGAGGGCAGGCTTACAGTATATGCACTTGTACTGTAGCACAAAATCCTACAACATCAGGTCCCAGCAAATTGGAATGAGCTGGTCTGGGTAAAAGGCTATTTAGGGAAGTGATGAAAAGGTAAGTGACAGAACAAGTTTTTCTGCTAGGTTCCTCAAATCTTCCCACACCCTAGACTTCCACTTCTATTTCACAGTCTGAGAGAAAAGGGAAAAAACATCTTCCCATGCGACACACTCTTCCTTTGCCACAGCTTGGAATGTTGTTGCTCCCAGCAACAGGTTCAAAACAAATAATACTGTTCTTTATCTGAGGGCAGCAGAATCAGTTTCCCCTACAGAACTCTAACAAAACAAACTTTCATTCTTCACTATTACACTCATTACTTTCATAAAATCAGATTTAGGGTAATTCTGAGTTGACTCATGCTTTTTCAGATGACTCCTCTTACTCTGTTTTGGCTCCATGTGGTTAGTTTGGGTGAGAAATTTGGAAAACGTGGTTAAGTGTTATGCTGAGCACAAATATAAAGTCTGTGGAATGCTGAACAAATGGCATTGTTGTAAAACAAGTTTTATAGAAGAATAGCTACTCATTTGGACTTTGTCTTCCCAAAACTGCTCAAGTGTATATAATGGTGTTGTAGTATTCATGGTGGATGTAACTACATTCCTGGGGAAATTCCCACAAATCTTTCACTTTTTGAATAAGCTTGTATGACTCATAGCACCTGCAGGATATGGCTAGAGATGTTAGAACACCTGCTGGTGAGGTTAGGGGCAACTTGAACATACTTGATGAGGCACTGTGAGGTCTAAGCCAGAATTATAAATAAGACATCTCTGAGATCAAGACCTCTGTACATGAAGGAAATGTAGAAGACTGGGCCTTAACAGGTTTTAGACGTAGCAATGCTGATACAGGCACTGAAGAGGAGCAGTTCTACCTTCTATTTATCAGTGTTTTACTTCCTGTAAAAGAGGGTTTCTCGCTGGTTGGTGGTGCTATTGCAGTCCTTGCGAGTGCAAATAAAAATACTGCTCTTACTGGAAAGAAACTCAAGACAGCATATTCATTAACTCAAAGCAAAGAACTGCAGATAACAAAATAGATCTATCCCAACAACCCCTTACTAAGATCATATTAATAAATGACAAAGCTGTCTGAATTTTGATACCAATCTTTCACACACACTGTAATTGAGGCTGAGGTTTGATAGCCAGTGTATTAATGAGCCTCCACCTGGGCACATCAGAGCTTGCATGATCTCCTGTGTAGACTTTTGTGATATGTGTTTATTGAAGGCATGCATATTCTTCTGTTGCTTGTCAAAAGGAGAACTCTAATTTAGAATGAGCAGCGGTACTTAGAAATGTGCAACTCTTAAGATTAATGCTTTCTGTAGACTACTGCATCATCCTGGGAAGAATTCCCTCTCAGTGGCAGCGTGTGTAAGTGTAGAGACACATGCCTGATGCTTCCTGCTGGAGCCAGGCTCATGTCACTGCACATTACTTCTTCAAGCAGTGTCCAAGCTCTGCTGAAAGATGGCTCTGTGGCTCTTCCCCTCAGCCCACTTCACAATGGAAGAGCTCTCTTCAAGAGCTAAAAGTTGCCTCCTCTTTCCATTATGAAATCAGACAATTGTCCCACACTAATGCATACGTGAATAGGGGATCAGTTTAACACACACAAAGAGCTATCAAAACATCCTTGCTACTGAGCACAAAGCTATCCTTCTCCTCTCAGATGCTTTCCCCAAAGTGCCACAGGCTGAGGACTCACTCATGGTATCTTGTCCCTTGCTGAAGGCACAGAGCGCTGCTGAGCGGTGTCTAGGGCAGTGCACACAGCTGGGGTGGTCACTCTGGGCATCCTGCCTCATGACTATGAGTGAATAAGGCAAGTGAATAGGGAAGAGCTTTTGATTTCTTTTAATTAAGATGGAGTTTCTATGAGTTCAGAAAAGACTGAACATCATTAACATAAAGGTACTGTCCAAGATACCTCCTTGGACATACAAAGCTCCATAAGAATGCAGATGTTTCTCTCAGCTATGCATTTCCAGTATAGTTCTGATTTTCTCTTTATTTTTTGATTACCCCAAGCAAGCCACATCAATGCAGACGAAAACCCGGATGCTCCATAATATTATAGAGAAGAACACAAAAGGAAACCTTTTTCTCACCCTTGTATATGTGTTTTGCATTCCCACATTGCAGGAAGGACCTGTCTTTTCTTGCCCATCTCTTTTACTAGCTAATAGAGAAAGTTATTGAGTGCATTGACTGTCTTGAAGCTCTTGATAAGTACGACTCCATGGGGTACTTAAAAATTCCTGTGATTCCTTGTTGAGTAGAAATTCCTTTTTCTTTTTTTTAGATGTTTTCATTTTGCTTGTGGGTTTTTTGCTTCTTTTCTAGTCACCTTCTAGTGTTACTCAAGACAATGAGCTACCAGAATATCTTAATTACATATAAGGAATGTTTCTTGAAAGCAAAAAAGCCTGTAAACATGAAACTTTAGATAAGAAAACTGAACATTAAGAGTTACACCTGTCTAGTCAGGAAAAGAAGACTTACTTAAAGTTTGAATTCAAATTAGCTCTAAGCTCAGTACCTCTCTTTCTTATCGTATCTTTTACTATGGAATATTTTGAAACAAACTGTTTAAGACCAATAACTCTGCAGAAAGTACATAGTTGGAAAGTGTGAATTACGAGTAAATTAGAGAAAATCACTATCTGCTGCTGTGCAATTTGCTAGAATACAAAAAAGAGATGAAATGTATTGAATATGTTACTTGTTATGAATTATTTGTCCATTACAAATTGATGTCCTGCTCTTATCATGGGCCTGAGCCATATAGTATTTATCATTTTCTCTTTCTGTGCAGTTTTTATTAATAGTAATTTTTTTCCAGTTTCTCCTTACTTGCAAATCTTTCTTTTTCAAATTATACAACATCTGCAGCTAGGTAGAAATATTTATCACTTGAGAACATAACATAAAGATATCTGAAGAGTGAGATTGGAGGACAACTCCTGATTGTGTGTCACTGATGCTGCAAAATTTAGAAATGCTAAATCTGAAATACAAATTTACAAGAAAATGAATTGTAAGGCATAAAGTAGCTTACCAAAACAATAAAGCTTCTCATACCTACCATTCACCTGAAGAAGTAGGCTCCTGTTTATGATTAGGAACATATTTTTAAATTAGCCGTTGCTCTTGTTTGTAAGCAATGTGCTGAGCTACTGTGGCATGAGAAGGTAACTATATCCATCTGTACAATTCATATTTTTTGTGTAGGGGATAAATATTTTTGCATGGTCTGGACAGCTTAAAATATGTTTAGAAATCAATTCTATAGGTTTCTTCTTATGAAAAAAACAAAACCAAAACCCAAACCTACAAAGAGGTGACCCTTGCCCAAATGTATTTTTCAGGTTTTAAGGGTTAAGGTTGAGCCTTTCAAAAGCCTATCCTAAAATGAGAGGATATCATAGCTAATTTGACCATCACTGAAAAATATGCTCATAGCTTGAAGCCAAAAGTTGCTTTTTTTCCCATTGGACACGAAGAATGGCACCAAGAACACACTTGGAAAAAAAATAGAGAGGTTAGCAGTATCTAGATTTTTCTGACCACCTGGCCTTCCGTTGCAGAGCCATTGCATCAGAAGTATGGCTGGGTAGGTTGTTTGCAGATTCTTCTGACCAGATTCTTCTGATCAACCTCTTCCAAGGAAATTGAATCCTCTGTAGTGAGAACTTAAAATGCTTTGCCCAGATTAAGGCTAGTTCACTTAGTGAATTTAGCCACCTTTTATAAAATGGATTTGATTCCTGTCCAGAAGATCCATACAAAGTCATTATCCTGTTGGTCCTGAACTCGTAAGTGAATCTAATTCCATACATGAAAGTGAGTTTTGCCAGAAAGTCAGAATCAGGTTTAAAAGTAAGGTACAGACACAGCTCTTGGGACCATGGTGTGAGAAGGATCAGGCATGCAAACTGTCAATTCAGATGGAGCAATGGGTAAAGTTTGCAGGTCTGAAAACTTCTAGAAGATGTGGAGGCACCAATTTCCATGGCAGTTACATGCTAAGATTAAATTGGTGTCATGCTAATAAAAAATCCTTGGTCATTTTCACTTCCTCTAGTTTGCTAATGGAAAGCAGGTGTTGGAATCAGCCTGCAAAAAAGAGATGTTTGCAACCGCTGTTGCACTGACAACAGTTCTGAACCATGCCAACACTCTTAATTGTTGTTGCTCCCTGAGTGCTTAGTCATTCTGTTCCTGTGCAGTCACTAAACAGCCTCACTGTGTACTGAATGCCTATTTAATTTATGTTCCTAGCATACTCTAGAAATTCTGAAAAATCATTTGCAGGGTAGGATCTGAGCCATCAGCTGACTCCACTGGGACATGACTCCTTAACTTCTTGATGTATGTACAGATAAAAGTCCTTCCATGAGCAATTGTTTCCAAGTATAAGGGCATATGAGCGAATCATTCCTCACAGTAATGACAAAACACAGTCCCTTGTGAGCCAGCTAACCCTTATATGCTCACTATATAAGATGCAATTTTTTTCAGCTAAAACTTAATGGGGAATCTGGGGTACATGTAATATAATTCCTCAGACTGGAATTTGCTCAGAACTTTTGCAAGAGCACAGTGGAATTGGCAGCCATCACATTTGTCAGGACGTCAGCTGTGCAAGACGGCATCCCTTTAACAGGTTCTAGTTTAATAGTGGGGACATTTATTAGGGTTTATTAGTGATTCAGAAGAGGGAAATGCTTCTAAATTAATAGCTTTAATCACTTCTTGCTACAGCCCGCCTTTTCCCTAGAATGTTCCCAATAAACACATTGACCCAATTCTCTCTAGGTGTAACTTCTCCAAACACAGCAATGGCTCAGAGTGAGCCATCAGTTGTGATTTGGCCTGTATTTGTCAGTGCAGTGTCTCAGTGCCCTGGGACTAGGAAGGGAAGGAATGAATACTAATATTTCAGTGTGATGGAGAAGCCTGCCTATCCTGCTTCTTCTTTCAAGATACATGTATTATGAAGAGATGTGGTGATAGGCAGCAGAATATCTCTTACATGTGCTGGAGCCACAGTCACAGCTTTCCAGTTCTTGTGCTGTTGACTTGTAAATCTATTAGCTGAAAGCATGCACTTCTTCTGGAGGGAATGGCAACAAAAGTGAGGGGATTTTTATTTGATTTCTACAGAAATATGTACACCAAAATGTATACTTTGTTAGACCACATGAAATTTTAAGACAGTGAAACTCTTGGAAGTAATGTTGCATCTCTACCAAAAGTAAATTTGGACTACCCTGTTCTTGGGAGATTTTATCAACTTCTGCTAAGCAGTCATCCCCTAAACAGACATCTAGTCTTTATGACTGTGAAAAAGTCCATGATTGGACTACCTGTGTTGAGCTTGTAATAAAAAAATACATAATAGAGGGACTCTTACTTTTTAAAGTGACCTTTGAGGATTTTAGCTTCAATGTCATCTGCTGCCTCTATGGTCACTATATCCAGCTACTCTAGGGCTGTGTCTAAGGACATCTTAAAAAAATGGCTTTGGCTGGGGAATAGTTCATCATTTAGTTCTCTTCTGCCTCAAGCCAACCATCAGTGCAGCAAAATTTGGAATAAAATCAATTTCAACAGAATGGATGCCAATCGGTTGAGTGTGGATTAGTTCAGAAGTCCAGTCTGAAGTCTCATACACCATCTCTGGCAGAAAACTTTTTTGCCCCTTCTCTTTCAAATTATAATATGACTCCGGAAAAGAACTTTTCTCCACCCTCCTCACCCACCTATATTGCACAGAACTAAATGAGGTTTTTAGAGATTAAAATGTTTGGGAGTGGAAATCTGGAATAAATTGAAAAATATTGCTCAATTATCAAATTAATGGGGTTCACACCTTGTGATCCGAGGAATCTGATGCTCTCAGCCAAATCAGTGAATGAGTACAGTGAATTACTGGTTAGTGCAACATCTCACTTAGCATTTGTAACCAAACATTGGCTTACCTATCTCAAAATTGTTTCTCCTTTTTTGCTCATCCTCACTGTACTGGATGATTGATGATTTATTGTAATTGCAGACCTGTACCATAAATCAGAAAATGGGTGTTATCAGTAACAGCTAGCAAAATGTATCTGTCTTGTCCTACAGTCCTGTTCCCTTTGTCTCTTTATTTCTTTGTTGTAGACCTAGGCCTGATCATTCGTTTGCTGCTTAAAGATGCGAGGGTAGCTCTTCTCTGGGTGGTACAGAGAAATTAATTGGCTTGAAAAATAGATCTTCACTCTATTACTTGCAGTCATAGAAGTGACAGGTGTGTCACCACCATCCACATCGCTCTGTTCTACCAGACAAATGTTAAATTGTAACTATATTTTCTATTTTAGCCTTTTCCAGAAAAGGTGAATATGATGAAAAAAAGAAAATTTTGAATAAAATATCCCAAAGCCGTGAGACCAAAAAAAAACCCCTGTGTCTGCCTGATTTGCCAAGTGAAAGGTAGAGAGATCTCTTCTGGCAAAATAAAAGCATTTAAAATGTCTGGAATCAGTTGAACTTCTCTATATTATATAGGCAATGAAGCAGCATACAGGAAATGTGCTGAATCACTTGCTGGCCCTTAGTGTACTACTATATGGAAGGTCTTAGCCCAGACTCAGTGGTGTCTTCCTTTTAGAGGCAAGCAATTAGCTTAAAGGAAAACTGTAAAGCATGTCTTTCCTATTCCACATTTCTACATTGCTATATATTCAGGCTGATAGAAAGAACCTGACTCATTTCATTTGCATTCAGGGGTTATATAGCATATTGATGCTGATAATAATCGAGCAAATAATTGCAAGGAGAAATGATAAACAGAGTTGTCTTTTCTTATATGGTGATTTGCTAGAAAGTTCTAGTTTGTGGTTTTTAAGATCCCAGTGCCAATAAACCCTGCCATGTTACTCCTCCACACTGTATACACAAATTACGTTTTTCTTCAATAAACCCATAAAAATAACAATCACACCCCACTTATTTCTATTAGCAATAGTATTCTTTTCCAGTATGGTGTCATTTCACCTTTCAGCCTTCACGTTACCTCCTCAAACACTGTGCTGGCTCCTGTGCTTTGCTCAGAGGAGTGCAAGAAAAATCAAAGTGCAGAAGTAGAAAGAACACCTTTGATTGTTATTCCCTTTTGCTTCAGTGGCTACACTCATGAGTAAATGCTGTGTATCTAATTGCACATTGTTTGTGGTGGTACATGAGACAAGCTGCAATATAGCTAACCTAGGATCCACATTTTCAGATGAATTTTTGAGGGGTAGGGAAGTACCAGGGAGTCTTATTCCAAACCACAGCAGTAAGACAATCTTTACTATTTATGTTATTTGGAATAGGTTTGAAATTACACCAAGTAGGTTTGTAATTATAAGTGATTATTAACAATTTATTAGTGATTCTGGATGGCTAACTGGAGATACCTTAAAGCAGAAGCTGCTGAGCTCTTTGTTCAGAAAGGAACACCCAAATTCACAGCTGATTTTTCAAACTCTAACCTAGGTCTTGCTGTAATAGTTTGAGATTAGCCTATATGCACACATTTGTGTGACTTTGAGGCAATTGTGTTGTAGACTGCTCGTAACTATCCTGCCTTTTTTCTTTCCTAAAATCCACACTACCAGTAAAAGAAAGCACTTGACACTCAAACTGGAACTGTTTGTGCTCATGATGCAGGGAAGTTAATTAACCTCTATAGCTTTCAAGCACAAGATGCAATAAACTGATTGCAATCTAGAGAAATGCATAAACTTCTGTGTATTTTCCTTTTAAGTTCTTTATTATCTGCTTCAGTATTAACTTTAACAAGTTCCCCTTAATCATTCATCAGGAAACAGAAAATGAAAGAGCTCTCATTCCCAGAATAAAGGGGCAGGGAAGGAGCACAGATGTAAGTGAACTTCATTTTAGTTTTTACACCTAGAAAATGGCAAGTTTAATAAATTACTTAGCAGAGGTTAATGCTAACTGTCATTGGAATGAGCTGATGAATCAATGATTAATATAGTTAGTGTTTGCAAATTAAATTCCATGGTAAAATATAATTTGAAGGACTTTGTAAGTTGGTCAAATTTGGTTTTCTCATCAGGAAAAAAAAACCCAAACCAAAATAAGTTGGAAGTGGGCTTCTAACTATTTTTCAGTATTGTCCAAGTTTCCCTCCTTTTTTATTACAAGTTCAAAAAATAAGTGCAATACAATTTATCTCAATCTGCTTCATATTTTTAAAGCAAAACAGTATGTTCAAAAGAGTAAATAAAACCAAATTTTCTTTCATTGATATAGCAATGAGAGTCCACGTCTTAGTTAATTTATATGGTAGACAGGTTTATAACTGCTAAGTTAACATCATGTTTTACAACAATTATTTTTAAAAAATCTTACAAAAGTGTGCAGTAAATTTAAGTGCTTTCTAAAGCTGTCTTCAAAGGTTCTCACTCCTTATCAGATATTCAATAAATCCTGTGTTGCAATAGTGAGTGCTTACATCATGCCAAAGACTATTTTAATTGTTCAATTTGGATATTAAATGCCAGGTGAACATTGATTTTTATTTTTTATGGTTTTATTCATTACAGCTTTTAGCCTTTCTGTTACTGAAGTTATTTCATTTACTAGCCAAACACAGATTACTAATACTGACAAACTATGTCTAAGCCTGATGGTTCTAGTCCTATTCTTGAGAAAAATATAGTAAAATTTGTTGCTCAATTACGTAAACTACAACATTTACATCGTTATTTTAAGACTTAGAATACTAGGTAGTTACTCTGCATAATTTTATAATTCTTGTGAGTAAAATATAGGGAGGAATTTGTCATGCCAAATCATAGAGGACACTGCAGATAAAAATTTCCTGCAACCCCTGGTGCTTGATGAGAGCTCCATGGTGCAGTACTATAAGACCCACCCTACTTCTAATCCCAGCCTGCAAGAGTGTCCCTGAATCCTAAAAGTACAGCAAGCAGGAACTTCAGTCAGCTATTCTAGGTATTCTCGTAGCCTGAGCTTTCTGCCTAGGACATAGGACACAGACATAATCTAGGTGTGCTTTCACATTTATTAAAATTGTTAAGAAACATCAAACTAATATTGGGATGTTTCAGAGGTTGTTGTCACAACTGGCTGCTAGTAGGTCTGGTATATTGTATGTCAGTGAGAAGAAATCTTTCCTTCTTGCACTTCCCAAAGTTAAGAACAACTGCATGTCTTCTTCTGGGGACATGTTTGTCACAACTAGGTAAGAGAGAGGTAGCACAGTGTATGCCTTTTCTTCCTCATTTTGGCTTCCTTCTCTACTGCAAAGTGATAAGTCTAACTTTCTCATATGCTAAAAGAATCGTTATCTCAGCAACACCACAGGCTGTGTATGTGAACAGCAGGATTTTCTTTTGTTGCACTAAAATTAAACGCAACGGTTTGCTTTGTTCAGAATATTTTCTGTATGGTTTTTGCCTGTCTTTATTTTCGTTGCTCCCTGCTAGAACTTCTGGGCCGTAAAGCCTAAATAAGGGCACTACCATCTCAGTGAGATTCTGGCAACCACAGCAGGAACTACAGCACAGCAACTAATTGTGCCTTCTCAGTCAAATACCAGTGTTACTCAAGGATCCATTTAAACTGATGTTCTCTTTCTTTCCCTTTGAAAGGCAGAAAAGGTTTCCCCTCACCTGGAAATCCTCAGTCACCATAGAAATAGTGTGTGCATGCCCTAGTGATTGGGAGCACTGGGACATAAACGGGCTGCTTTCAAATACAGAGTGATGCTCCCAGGTGCAGATGTGGGGAGCTCTGGTGATGGCAGGGATGAACTTCTCCCTTTGAGTTATTCTCTTATAAACTTTCACTCAAGGGAAAAAACTGCAAGTAGTGCAAGTAGGGATATATTAAATATTATATTTCTATAAAAGGCCTGATCTAAGGACCAGTGGAGCCAGTGGGAATCTTTCCAATAATTCTTGTATGTTTTGAATCATGCTGTAAATGCTTTCAGCCAGGACTGTGACTCGGAAGTGGATCCTACAGATGCTTCAGGGTCATCAAGACAACTTGATTCAGTGAAAAATTATGTGAGGGCCTAGAACACTTTGATGTCCTTGTCATTAACTTTTATCCACACAGAAAAACCTTTTGCCTTATGGATGACACGAGAAAAATATTACCCTGGAGAATAAGGATTGAGAGGATAAAATTTAAACAGATTTGTTTTCCTGTCATGAACTACTGTATTGTTCTGCCTGTGCAGGATCCAGACTTTGGTGTGCAGCTGTCACTGAGAATATTTCCCTGTCCACCCTCCTTAGTTAGTTATGAGGCTTTTTATAGTCTTAGAACTTACTTATCAGTCCTGAGTGTGTACTTGGGCTACACTCTGTAATACAATTTACTCTTTCAGTTACTATATTTCTATAAGAGAAACAGCAATGAATGAACATGAAACTGTCTATTAGGTGAGATCAAAAGCACTGTGCATCATCAGGAAATAAGGTAAGAAAGAAATGAAAACATTTCTTAGGGGCAAATAAAATGGCTTACAGAGGTTTCACACACTAATCCAGTCAACTAGCACTGTGCCTACTGGAACCTCTGCAGTGTAGTTTAATAGGTTAAAGTAACAAGAACACTGGTATATATTTCTATCATTATTTAGGTTACTTAAGCTGTTTTACCTCAGGAAGAATTCTTAATCCCTCAGATTCTGAATACAATATAATAAAGCTTAACTTAAGTTCTGCTGGGAAAGTGCCTGCCCTGATACCTATAAAATTTCATACATTAATGTTCCCATATATTTCTAAGGCAAATATAAGCAAAATAATCCATTAGTATTCAAAGAGGGAAATGTAATTAGAAATAAAAATGTAAGATAATCACATCCACCTTCCCAGAAAGAGATTTACATTAAAGAACAAGATAAAAATATTTCCTCTTAAAGATTTTTACAAGGTAATTTTTAACAGGGCGGACATCTCCTCCTCTTGTCTCACACAGCTGTCCCAAACCAAGTAAGAGCTATATTTATCTTCAGTTCTGAATTTCTGAACTTGTGTTGTCATTCAGAGCTCTTCTAAGATAAAATACATCATCATTTACTCTATTAGAAAATAAATGTATGGATGTATTATGGAATTTGCATTCCATTACCTTGGTTTGCATGCCATAAAACATTTATTACACCCTTGGGCTACAGTCTTAATAATGACTGGGTGAAATGCACTAATGTGGTCTTGGCCGTGCTATAGAACAGAAGATTAATGCTCTTTGATGTCACCCAGCTAATAGTTGTGCTCGCCAATTTGTCCCTTCAAAAGACATTACAGTCCCACAGACAATCCCTGTAAGACTAAAGCTAGCAAAAAAAACCACAAGCTGAAGCCCAGTTAACCAAATAAGCATTACATTAGATTTTCATCTCTAAAATAAAGGTATGTAAGCCTCCTTCAGTAAGCGAAGAAAGATCTTCCATGTTTTATTTCATCCTCTCCTTTTCCGATTATACCCTGCTGACATCAAGTTTTAAAAAAGCCATCAATATTTTCTTAAGTTTTATGGCAGATACAAAATAACATTTTAGCTAAGGTCCTGAAAGGCATATATCAATACTTTCTACGATCCCAAGTCTCTCAGGCTCTTCTCATGTAATAAATTTCACATGCCTCCGATAAAACTATTGAATTTTTGCCTACCTGCTCTTCTTTAGAGAGAGGAGGAAGCGGTTGTCCCTTTAACCTTAAGAGATAACTGTGAGATTTTTATAATTTTTTACATAATGCATTGCTAATATTCATGTACCTTATAAAGAACCCCAAAACACTTAATGCAACTAGCCAGTCATACCAGCAAAATTTTCAGTCTTGTCAGTCTTCATGAATTGAGCTGTGGATCAATATTTGGATGACAAACATAAGGGGAAAACTGTAAGGAGGAGTAGTTGAGGGGATGTCTGTGCTTCTGGATGTATCTACCTTCTGATGATCCTAAACTTAGAAAGAGCCAGCCTGGTTCACATCTGATGTAAATCAACATTGTTATTTTGAAAGCAGTGCAGTGACAATGACTTGAACCAGCTGAGTATTTTGACAAGACTGTATTATTTGTCGCACTGTCTGTGTTCCAGTCTGGAGATCTAGCACTGTGCCCATCTGAATTTTCCAAATAGTTTTAACACAGGATTTTTCTCCTGCAATTTCATGTTTTGACTAAAATGGTTTTGGAATGTGCTTTCCAACTGAAAACTATCTGCTGGTATTTCCAACTGGAGATCACTGTGCTTCTGGGGTGAAGGAAGCCTGTATCTGTTTGAAGCAAAGCTGTTTGTAATCATGTAATGTGAAGCACTAGATATATAATCAGCATGTGCTGTATTAAAATCCTTTCAAAGCTGTAGATATTGACTGACAGGCTATCCAACTGCATGCTTATAAAGCATAAAAATTTTACAAAGCAAAAACACTGAAGTAATGGTCATAAAGAAATCCTTTGCAAGCAGTTGTGATTAACATAGCAGATGAGCCAAAGTGAACATCTTTTTCTTTTTTTCTTTCATATGGCAAGAGAAAGCACAGTCTGTTTTAAAAATCCCAGTGCACAGGGAATAGAGCAACACAGAGAGGAGACTAAGACTGTACCGTAAATTTTGATAAACAGATTATAAAAAAAAGAGTGATAAATTGATGTTTGTTGAATAGCAGATGGAAAATGTCTCTTTATAACTACAGCTCTGCCAACCTAACAGAGGTCCTGAAAATGAGATGACAAGGAAATAATCCAGATTGTAATTTTTTCCAGCACCTATTCTGAAGCAAAAAGTTTTAACATTCCTCTAACTACATGGCAGGTCTTATGTCGCTCTTTGTGTATATCATACGTGTTGGATATATGATTATGAAAAATCATGTGTTATTAGTAGGAATAGATATCAGTACATTTCTTTAGATTATTAGTTTTAAAGGAATGTCTTTACAAATCTCCAAAGGCCTGTATAGAACTTTAATCATTGTGTGAATAAGCATTTCTGTTCTAAACTTGTAAGTTTTGCATTACAAAGGTACTATCTTCACTTTGAACCCCAAAGACTGAAGTAAAATATATCAGGACGAGCCATATAGATTTGGGGACCTAATATGGGGAATAATACAATGTTTAGTTAAACAGTAGGGAAGTTTAATATCTAAATGCCTAAATATCTAAAGGATTTTTAGTTATCTGTGTAGAAACACTTTTCTCTCTCCTTTTCAAAATGCCAAATCACCTGTAATGATCACAAGACATTTGGACTGCAGTCTTAGAAAAGCCTCCACCGGCACTGGTGCACAGGTCTGTGCAGTACCATAACACATGTATTTCAAAGCCAATTTCAAGCAAATTGCAAGTGCCACTTCTTCTGCCTGGTTGGATTTGTGATTTAAGTCTCTCATTTAAGTCCTAGTTAGACCTGCATCTCCTCCACTTGAGCTCTGGTGAGGTCAGTCTCTGGTGTCTTTGTGTTTGGAAGCTGCTGAACTGTCTCTATAACTGTTGTTAGGAAGAATAAAGATATTCCACACTTCCAGGTACAAAGTAGGCTGATCTCTTCATGTTTTTCTCCCATTCATGTCGCTCATATGGAGCATATCTCTCTTGGCAATTGTATTTATGCTGGCTTCTGGCTGTGTTTTTATTTTCTGCTGGCGTGCATTTAGCCTAGCAATGTTTGGTTGTAGAGCCCAAAACACAGAGGCCAGGCCTGTTCTGCTCCTCTCTGCAAACCTTTCCTGGCTTGGCAGCCTGATGTGACTGCTGTTTGTGTGAGCTTGCCATATCACACTCAGAATCACCAAACATCTGCCCCATGAGAAGCTGATAATTGCTTTCATCCCAGAGCTCGGTGGGTAACACACGTTATCGCTGTCAGCCTTGATTTCCCTCTCACCTTGCACAGATACCTTTCACAAACAGTGAAATATCTCTGCAAGACCAAGTTTAACCATTAGAACACTACCAGTAAACCAGCTTAAGATTTTGAATCAAGAAGTGCCAGAACAGAAAACAGAATGTTGCTTGGTAGCTCCTACCTCCTTAGGACTTCTGTATATTTCTCTAGAGGAGTTTTCACTAGGGCCTGTTTCTCTAAATCAGAAAACAGAGCATCTAAAATGTTCTTACCTTCTCTGCCAACACCCAAAACTATATGTTATGGTTAGTCTGTACAGTTATTTCCATTAGACTCCTGCTACTCAGTAAGACAGATACTTGTTTACCTCTTAAATTTGCGTTCACTGTATGGCCACTAAGTCTACTTCAAAACTATCACCGAATTTTCTTTTTTACCATTCTATTTTTTCATTTATACACACAGAATTCTGGCAGAATAAAAAAAAAAAAAGGTAGAATTTTCCAAGGTGTCCATGTTGAGACATCTACAGCCTTGACTTCCCTCCATCTTTGGCTTTTTACAAAAAGATCTAAATTTCAAAGTAAAACTCCAGTCCAAGTACAGTTTGAATTGGCCAGTGTTTCATGTTGATCACTTGTAGCTCAAGGAATAACACAGCGGGTGACTCCCTCTAAAGTCTTAAGTGACTTGTTCACCTTAAGGATCATAAAAAATATTCATTGGCAGAAGGAAGATAAACTTCAGTTCTTCACAGTGGTGTTCAGTGGTGTTAGCTATAGCGGCTTTTTTTCACATTTTAACTAGAGTAGGAGATGAAGTAAGAATCTTACCGTACACCAGGTTCGTTGATTGTACTGACCTGGGCACAGCATCCAATCTGTGCTCTGAGTAGTTCAGTAGTTTTATGGAATAAATAGGATGCTTCATGATGTACATGACAAAGGAACCAAAATAACACTGTGTGGCTAGTTTGGTTCTTGTTACCTAAATCTTGACTGACACACAGAACTATTAAAATATGACTTTATTGTTCTGCATTTAAAGTAAGCAATACTTAAAGCATAACTGCTAGCTTATTTTCAAAGGATCTTAGATTATTAAATTTGTGCACAGACGTCTAGCATTTAAATTGTCAAGTGGTTGCTAAAGAAGGGCTATTGACCTCTCTCTGTATTAGTCCTTAGAAAGGAATTAGACACAAACTTCATCTAAGAGTTTCACAGACGGCTGCTGACAGGGGAAGCGATTGAGACCCAGTATTAGGCTTCGTTTCCAGGATGTGAACTGCAGGAATAAGCTCCTGTGAAACCAGCCTCTTGGCCATGCCTTTATACCCCTGCTCCTTCCACAAGTCAATCTCCTCTGTCTTCCATCTGCCATTCTGAGCCCACAGCAGCTGCAGAGAAATCATTGCTTGTCATTTGTGCTCCAGTCAGAAGCAGGTGTCAGTGCTGACAGCCTGGGTGGCTCTCCTGGCACAGAAAGCATGAAGGGGGTGTGGGATGCAGGTTATGCTTTGCTCAGTGAGCAGAAACCAAACCAAGTGGCTGTTCTGGAAGCATGCACTTCAGAATCCTGTTTTGCTTGTGTCCCAGAGGTGAAAAACAGTATGCCCACTTGTATTGTGGGGTCTAATATGACATACAAGGATGGCATAGTAAAGTGTTCACAATTAAATTCCTACATCTCATGTATAGAGTCTGCTTCTATTTTTAGTCAGCTCTGAGGAACCTGGTCTTAAAATCCCCTTGCTTCCACTTTCCCACTATGGTGCTACTGGACTGTAGGATTTAAAATCTCTTCTTTTAGCTGGATGAACTGCAATGATTTGGGTAAATAATTGTTTAAAAAAATCTTATTTTTCAGAAAAAATAATTTAATTTCACTTATATGCTGCCATTTTTAACATCCAGAGTGTTGTGCTGTTGATGAGTTAGATCCTTTCTGTCATATATTGTAATACCATCAATGTTGCCAATGTAAATCAGTTAATAAAATTTTTTTAAATTGCATTCATATTACAGGTTTTATTGTATCCAAGAATAAGGACATGCTTTGCATGAGAAAACATCTGTCCAACATTCATTTGTAGCTTGAAAACAGGAAATTCTAGCAGAAGTATGGCTTACTCAACTTTTCATGCTTTGGCTGTCTCAAGGAAAGTACTACAGCTCTTAAGGCATCACTCAGTCTAAAATAGTGGTCTGTTACCTATTCATAGGCAGTAATGATCCTCTGTGATCACTAACCTTGCTTTTCAGTGCAAGTACTGACTTGGCCACAGCCCAGTATGTTAATAGTAGTACCACTGTTTAAACTGGGGGAGGAAATCTGTTTGTTGAGTGCCTGTGTTTGATATAGCCCTTAGTTTAGTAGCCATTGAGTTCAAGGAGCCTCCTGCATGTTGAAAAAGTCAAAAAGGGGTAAATAAAACCATTTGCTGTATGGCTGTCTTCTGCTAACAAATTCCTGGATACCTGAATCACTGCTGGCAGGTCAGTGTGCATCTTGCTGGCAGACACGCAGTTAGCCCATTCTTCCACGTGGTAGGTGACGTTCTGTGTACTTTGCAGATCATAATGCAAAAACTTAATGGGCAGATTCTGAGACAGTGTGAGTGTTTCTAGGAGAGACATATATCAAAGTTCTTGGGTGGTTTTTAATTCTTCCAAACAGAGTTTGGAGATACCTATCAGTTACCTTTTTTTCTAAAGACAGATAGCAGTTACCCAGTGTGGTTGTAAAAAAGGCAACGGCTCATTAACCAAGTTTCCAACACTTTTCTATAGAATTATAAGACATGGGTTACCTCTCGCAGGTGTTCAGACTATACATTCGAAAATCTATCTTCTGCAATGGGTAACAGCTGGTACAGCTGCCTTATATCAATCTTGTGGTAAGCCTGACAGAAATCAAACTCAGAAACTGTAGAAGAGGGATTTTGCAGCAAGGCACAAGTGCATGCAGTTGATTTAATTATTTCAGGAAGTCATGTATACTTTCCTTATTTCAGACCAAAATGCATAATGATTATATCTTTCAAATGCTCTTTGTACAATTAATTACAAGATGTTCTTGGCTTGCCCAGCTGTCTAGTAGGAAGAGTATGGTTGATCTTTGCTGAGGCAGGTCTTTTCCCTCCAATAAATCTTAAAGAATGTTATGGGATGATTTTTTTAGTAGGTCCTTTGTTATAGGAAACTCTACAGGAGGGTCTTCTGTGTAGCTCTTTTATTTGTTATGTATGCGAGAACATTTGAGACCATAACTGGACTACAATTGTGCAGGTGGCACCCAGCTGTCTTTCTCTCCTATCATTCCGGAAGGTTTAAATCTCTTCATTCTTGTAGAACCAGACTGCTTGGGAGGCTGAAAGGCAAGTTGGACCAACCTCAATTGAGATAAAGTGGAATTTGTGTGCATGGGGGGATGTTCCTGATGATGATTGCTGACAGGGCAAATGTTCTGTCTGTTCTAAAGAAGTAGTATGACCACATTTTTATTTTTATCTGGCAAAGCCAGTATGTTATTCTGACTTTCTGTACCTCTTTTAGTATTACCAACTTCCTTGCCCAGGATACTGAAAGAAAATTAGAACACTGGTACCTCAAACTGCAGTCTGTGATTGCCTGTGATCTCATGGCAGGCTTCTCACTCTATTCTAAAGTCTTGCAGAAGAGAGCATCCAGGGAAACCTAAAAGTTGTCATAGTGGCTGTCATTTTCTAAATCATCTAGATGAAAAGGGAAACCTAAAAGAAAAGTGACCCCATCACCTAAATGAAAAGTAAAATATTTTACATATATAAGACCTTAGTAAGCTCCATCCATATTGCAGTGAGGAGGGCTGAAAACTGCTGGAAGCATGAAAAATCATTGTTAAATATATCTCTGTTTTCAAACTGACTCTTTTTTGGGATATGTAGTCAATTTTGAACAAGTAAAACTTAGACTTAATCTCTACTCTAGTCTGTGAAGAGCTAGTGATACAGAAAAGCTAGTCTGCCCATAGGCTTTTATTGGTGCAAGCATATGTAGAGCCATAAGTAATGTGTTTATATATGTTAAAAATCAAGAAAGGAATTGCTAGAGTTCAAGGAAAAGCATGAGAGAACAAGAAGCCCTTTTCCTGCCTGGCACGTTCCTCCACTGCAAATAATCGGTTGATGATATGTGCAACAAAGAAAGAATCACTGCATGAAAAACTGCAGCCTCCCCCAGTTATTGCTTTCCTCACACTTCCTGCCAGAACAAGGGAATAAAAGCTTTCAATTTGATGTTGATGTTATTTCCTTGAATGGTTTTGTTAAAGTGCTGAACGCACAGTTTGTTTGCTAGCAACCTTTGGATTTACGAGTTGCCAGTCCTGGAGACGTTACTGTTTGTCATGCATTTTCCTCCTGATTTCCCTTCTTTATCCTCCTGCCTTCAAACCTTTTTAAAGTCTTTCCGCTGCTGATACTCACTCTGATGCTAACTGGTAGTAATAGAGGGCTGTGCAGCTGTGGCACTGTAGCTTCCCTGGATAATGCTGACCGCAGACTTAGCAGCATGTGCCAGCTCAGCACATCTTGATAACTCATAATCCCTACCATAGGTTTTTATAGTTTGTCTGGTCTACTGTAAATCTCTAACTCACTGTCATCGACAGAGCTCTTGACCTGATTCATAGGCACCAGGAATTAAGCTCCTGTCACACTCTGTTAGAAGATGACACTGTTTATGCTGTGATATTATACAAACAAAAATAGATGCTCTTGAATATATTGAATCATAGAACAGCATCAAAGGTCACATTATTATTTTGAATCTTGTTAATTAAGCAAAGTAACTAAAAAGAGGGAGGAAAAAAAAAAAACCAAAAACCAAACCTGTGTACTAGCCAGCACATTGAAGTACAGGCAGGTTATCTGATCTTTTTTACTAACACATCTGTAATTTGGGATAATCTTGTGCATAATAAGAAAAATATGTACATTACTAAAAAGAAATAATTCTGTGGAGTTGTTTCCCCCCTCTGTCTCACTGTGAATGTATGAGATAGTCCTCAGTCCTATTGCAGTTTTCATTGTTTCTCAGCTATGGAAAAGTTCTGTCCCTCTAAGGAAGAAGGACCTCAAAAGTGTTTAAAAAAGAAAGACGGAAATCAAATCACTTTTGACATTTTGATGCAGCAGAAATTATATAGGTTTTGCTGCAAAAAGGAGCCCAGTCCAATTCTGTCTAGTTCCTCATTAAAGATCAATTTGTCTAGTAATGAGGACCCTGGACAGGGTACCAAAATACCAGAATTTTATTCTAGATCAGATCCTGGCTTTTCATGGGACTTTTGTACTGAGACTTCAGTTCCTTGTGCATTTGATTTTTACTGAATCGTTTCTAAGTTTGGCCCATTCTCAGTGTAAGGTCCCAGGAGACTGCTCAGTCCAGCTGGCTAGTGGAATCTCTGCTTGCAGGTGGAGGAGCAGGATGCTGTAATAAAGAAAACTTGATCCTTGGTGGCTCTAAAAAAGACAGAATGATGAAATTGCTTTGAAAAAAATATTTTAAAATGCGTGACTTAACTTTTATTTGGTCATTGCAAACATTTTGCCTTTGTTACCTGAACAAATATAGATGTTTTTAACGGAGAAAGTAAAGTGGTTTCAATTGTTATACATGATATAATAAGAAATTGATCTTCCTGGAAATTTTTTTGTATTTTTACTTCTCAGATTTGCCAGCATGGAATAATTTGATAATTAGTAGATTCCTTGATTTCATAAGGCTAACTAAATATTGCGTGGTATACAAACATGATTTGATGAAAGAAGCCTTGTTTGAGTGAGTTCAAGTTTCTTTCTGAGAATTATACCAGTTCCTATTTTGCATTTTTTGGTAAATAGTGATGAAACTGTTCCTCCAGCTGTATTTTCCTGAAAAAATATATCTCACTGACCCACTTAACACAAGAACACGTAAATGCTCAGAAAAGTATTATTATTATTTCAGAAAGTTCCCAGTCCCCCTAACTTGATCAGCTTCATGATCAGATTTCCAAATTGTGAAAATCTGATGAGTAACCAAGTAATCACAGAGGAACAGAATAATATTGTATTTGTAAGAGGAGACTACACAAAGACCAGGTTACACCACCTCTGCTGCAGGTAACTCCTGACTATGTCAGTAGCTGTCATCTGAAAGCTGATTTGTGACCCAAGTTGGTTATTCCAGCTCACGTGCAGAGCAGGTGGCAGAGAAGGGAGCAAATACCTCATGATACATCCATTCTCCTTCAGGCAAGTTTGGTACAGTTAGTAAGGAACGAATGGGCCCATGCCAGCTCCTTGGAGGACTTTTCCCTTTTGTTGGTGATAGAAGGGCACTGGCGCACTGAATAGTGAGCACTGTGTCTTCCCCTGTTTATTGTGTTGTCAGTCTGGAATCCCAGTTCCTACAGATGAGGATTCAGCTTCTTTCAGTCATGTCAAGTTCACGTGACAAGGTTTGTTTTGCTCCTTGAATTGCAGAGGTACATATTGTCATTAAAATAATTTTATTGAAAATTTGGCCCAATTTGACCTCATAGACATATTTTTCCTCTAGTAGTGTCAAGAAATGTAGTGTTTTAATTTGTCATAGATATGGCCTGACAATATCTACAAAATCGAAACACTCAAGAGCATAACTCAGTCTTCTAATTCACTGAGTTCTCTGTGGTGTGGTACATACGATCTATAGCACTTCTGCCTCTATCTCTAAGGCACATTGGTGCCAACTGATTGTGCTAAGGAGACACGAAGGAAAGGGCCCCTCCTCTGGCATGCATTTCTTCTTGCCTTAGGATACAGCAAACCTCTGTGGGAACTCTCTAGAGCTCTGACTGCACTCGTCAGGAAGGAGAAGATCCAGCAGTTCCTCACCTCCAAGCTGTGCTGAATTTGCCACAGGTTGCTTATTCCAGGGCAGTCAGGGCTAAGGTAACTGCTGCAAGGCTACCCTTGCCTCGATTCTAGAGTGGCCATAGGTATCGTTTCATGTCTAGGTAGCAAAATCCCCCAGATGGGCTGCCTCCAGCACTGACAAATGCAGGATTTCTAACGTACCTTCACAGGAAGGTAAATATCAGTCTCTCTTGAAATCTACTGATAAGAACTCTGTCTCAACTTGGGTCTTTCAAGTTCCTCGCAGGAATGACCAACCCACTGGGACAGAATGGGACAGAGATGTAGAGAGTTTGTAGCCTGTTGCACCCACAATCCTAAACCATTTTAGCTGTAACACAGACAACTGTTAGATTGATATACTGATTTCTTCAATAGAAAAACTCTACGGACTACTTGTTAGCCTGATGCATGTCAGCTGGCTAAGTGCTAAAGCTCTGTCACTACTTTAGCAACATCATTGCATGTTTTATCCTTATTGTAGAAACAAATTAATGAAAATTATATAGATTAAGGCAGGCAATAATCAGATCAGTTCTCTTCTATACTAGAGAAACTATCCAACAATGATATTTTCCAAATTACAGTGTGTTTTCCTGTGCTTTATAAGTTGATATTTCAGTGCACTGTCACTTGAAATTAATTGCAACTAATTAAAAGTGATCCAGTTAGCACAATTGGACAATAGTGCCCTGGAGATTGCTTCATTCCCAGAGGTTTTAGTGACTTGCTGCTGCACTGGTTCAAGTCTTCAGAAGGGTGCTATAGATCATAATGTCATTTTACATTGTTATTTCTCTGAAAGCAGCAATTTAAAAGAGTCTCCAGTGAACCTTGAGCAACTTTGCACTAAAAAGAAAAATGTTACTGTTCAAGATCTGTAAAATATAAAATATAGATTCAAAGAAATCACTTGACATGAATATAGTATTAAATTTGTGCCATTATTTGCATGTAATATATAATGTTGTAGTAAAAGGCTAACAAAGCATTTAGGCTGCTCCAGGGCTCATTGATTTTTCAGCACCTTTGTTCAAACTAGGTCAAAACCAGTGTTGGTCTTATTTTATCACACATATTTTTCTCATGTTTGAGACTTCTGTCCTAAAGTGATATAACACAGTTTAAGCCCACAATGTGCTGTGGCCTACAACACCTATTTAGACAGAAGCAATATTCTTGTTTTGGTTTAGATTACCCTAACCAAGCAGTTGGCTAATGTGACCTAAACTTCAGAATAAACAGAGGCCCCATTTTTTAGTAACTTGGGTGAACAGAGGGCTTAATGGAATAAGGCTTGCTTTCATGTTAGGGTGAAGGCCAGTCATTTAAAGAATTATGAAAATGAACCTTGTAACCAGTGCAAATGTGTTAACACGGTTAAACAGCTCATTTGATATTCTGCCTCACCACTATAAGCAGAAACATAGACCCTACTAAAATTAGATTTTGTCCCAAGTCCCAAAGCAACAAATCTTCCTGCCTGTTCAACCCATGCTTAGCAAACTTTATTCTGTGAAGAAATAGAGATGCAGAATTGGGACCAGAATAGTTCTCAAAGAGGAAAAACCAAAGCTAGAGGCTATTTTTAGACAATGATGAGGCTTTCAAACAAACTGTATATTGTCCTGACATTTCACATCTTTTCTCCACTGTGAAACCTGTTCTATCATAGAAACCAGCCCATTTGTTATAGTGTGGAATCCTTCCTCCCACTACAGCACATCTGGAACATCATCTCTTCTCAACATATTTTGTTTTTCTTAATTCATCTGATTTCTGAACAGGACCATCAGTCAGCCTTTGAATAGGTTTGATTCAACACTGTGTTATTTCATTTCTACACAGCTATAATAGTACAAAAATCAATGGAGTTGTACTGACACACAAATTAAGTAATGTATTGGCAGATCAGACCTATGGAATCTATTTGGCTCGCAAGACCATTAAAATTGTTTTTTAAAAAAACTTCAGCAGTGAGAAAAGCTGTAGTTTAGTTTTGTGCATAAAATCCATCCTGTATTCTAATACTTGTGCTCATATTAATGGGAAAATGAGTGGACTCTTCACTTTCTTATCAAGAAACTTTTGATTAAAGTTATGTTAAAAAATGTGTGTATTTCTTTGTACAACAGTAATCTCTGTCTCTTCTACAGACTGGGAACTGATGACATTCACCTATATTAATGGATAAACTACAGACCAAAAAAACCACCCCACAACAGAGACAAAGTGCTGGTTCCACAGTCAGTTAGAGTTTTATGTTCAGCTTTGCTGGAATTAGGAATTTATCCTAGAGATCTCCTTTCTTTCTTTATTCCAACTCAGCCACCCTAACCAGCATACAAAAAGTACATGCTTCCTTGTAAGCATGGCATTATTGTCTTCTTCATTAGATCAACACAGACCTCTCAGCATTTCTTTGGGACTATCCCAATATCCTCTTCTAAATGCAAAGTGTGATTAAGCAGACTTGCAGTGTGTTCTGTGCATGCTGAAACTTGGGCTTTGGCAGGCTTCAAGAGAGAGGGTTCCAGAGAGAGTCAGTAGGAATGTTCTGTCCATCAAGATGTTTGAATTGACAATAAAAGCACTCCAGGCAGTTGTAAGTTATAACCACTAGAAGATACAAAAAAAAAAGGCAGTCTCAGAGATAGCTGAATCTGAGACAATGCACTTTGGTTGGAAGATAACTCATGTCACTGCTGCTACAGTTGGTTTTTAAAAAGTAATCTTTTTCTATTCAAGGTGGGGAAGAAAATACTAAAACATGAGAAAGACTGGGTGAAACTTAAAGAAGCCTCACCTGCATTAACCTTTATTTTGTTGGTAGACAGATACAGGGTTTTTTGCTCAGAGTGCTGGTAACCGATCATAGAGTTTAAGGGGGAATGAGTACTCTCTCTCTCTCTGCTTCTGTCTCCTCCTGTCCTCCTTGTCTGCTACTTCCCCTCCCCCTTTCTTTCTTCCCCCCACCTCTCTCTCTCTCTGTAAGTTTTGAACCTGATTCAGGCTGTGGTCTCACGCTTGCTGCAGAAATTACTTTACTAGCTTAAGACAAAACTCCTGCTGGTTTAACCTCTTCCCTTGCCAAAGGTTATTGGCCCCAGAGCACTGCAAAGTTAAGTGGATTACTTCAGGCAATCTTCTATGGTAGGTTGAACTGCCTTGGCTGACTTTGCAGTGAAGTGAGTGAGGATCCCTCATCTGCCCCACTCTGCTTGCTTTGCAGGATGCTGTGGAGAGCAGGACACAGGTAGTGGCCCAGCCATCTCTGCTGTGAATCCCTGAATGTATCTTCAGTATGATCCTAAGGAAAACTTAACAATTTTTAAGTGTAGTTTGTGCTAGATCCTCCCTACTAAGGTCTCTTTGTGACACTGTTCTTCCATACCCATCCTGAAAGAACAGATCAGGGTCTCCTTGGTTTTAACTCTGTTTGGTTGTTTCTGATGGAAGAGGCAGTGGGACAAAAAACTCCGACAGATTCAATCTCTCAGGCCCGTCTCATATTTAGTGACCTTAAGGGGTGTTTAGTTGAATAAATATAGTATGGCTTGATCTGTATTAAAGAACTGTCCTACAGTATTTCAGAACCAGTAAGATAGTCACTAAAATAACTTTACAAAATTACAGATACTACATATTCCAGTGTAGAGACAGACACACAGGGAGACTGGGTAGCTAGCACATAAGACATTTCTGCAACTTAAATTAATAAAAATAATAACAAAATGGTATCACAAAGTCCTGTTCTTTCAACTTCTCAGTGTAAACTTTCTGGGTTTGTATTCTGGCAAACCAGTAAACAGAAATCTGGTTTTTGCAAACATTTTAAGGGCTCTATTCCATGATCTACAACACCTGGTGTATCTCAACTCTTGGCGTAATTTAAACAAACAGGCCGTGTAACACATCTCTCTCTCAGTCAAATAAAGCAGACTTGGTGTGCTGCCAATTCTGCTCTCATTTATTTGCTAACCCTGGGTTTTATTTATTCCCTGAATCATCAAACACATTGCAGAGAGTGACAGGAACAGACAATATTACCTCTAATAGCTATATAATAATGTAAATAAAATCTGGTAAATCATCAGGTACATGATTTGCCTGGTTTTAACTGCCCCATTTAATTTTGTGCACTTGAACCAAAAGTATAGTAAATGAAAAAGCTTTTTGCACTGAGAAAAGTTAGAAAGAATATACCCTTTAGATACTGATGCCCTGTTATTTAGATTAAGTGAGAAATACCTTTAATAAAGAAATACACCTGGATGTAATACAAATTTTCCTTCAAAATTTGCTCATTATCGTCTGTGGCAAAATCTCTTCTGACGTCAGCGACTCAGGGATCAGCCCAGTACTGCCTAGCTGTGGGATACAGTCCTGTAAACAATAATGGATGTGAAGCTCTGTGAAACGCTGGAATGCTTTCCAGTGTTGAGTAAGAGTTACTGGGATGATTTCTGTGATCAGAGGGAGAGAGGAACCAAGGGGGAAAGAAGGGATGAAAGCAATGTTTTGAAGTTAAGAAGTGTGAAGGAGATCACTCTCAGTACCCACAGGGGCAAAGAGTTCATGGTCAAGAGACCATTGTGTGGATTAGATCTGAAGAACAAGTGTGTAGGTGACAAAGCCTTGTGTTTGTTTAAGCCTTCTGTTTTAATGAGATTTGTCTAGCAAAAGTCTAACTCAACTTTACATGAGATTGATTTCTTCTGCAGAGTTGATTTAAACCACCACCAGGTGAAGGATGGGAGCTGACAGGTCAGTTACATGTCACTTCTAAAGATAACTATTGGAAAGAGGAACTATAATGTTTGTATATGTTGTTGAAAGACATTTCTGAAAACTGATTCTAAGAAGTGTCTTTAAGAGCAGCATGTAAATAATGAATGGAAATTGATGGCCGGAAGACTTTTGTGTACAGTTCCTGACCATAAAGTTCACCAAACTCTCACTTTCTCCTGTGTATTAGTTGGCCATTCATGCTAGGTTAACATGGGAAGAGAAGACCCTGCAGTACTTGGGGCTGTGCCTTGGCCACGTAATTGGAAAAGTAAATGGTTTTCCTATGATCAGAGTTGGAATCTGTGCCAAAATGACTGAGCTCCATTCAAAAACCCCTTTTCATGAGTCATTTTGTGGCAATGCTTGTTAAGAAATGGCAAAATACCAGGAGTAAAATGATCAGCACACCTCAGGCTGCTAATAATAACAAAATAAGCTTTTCCCACTGTGAAGCTGGCTCCTCTCTAGAGTCTTCACACTTACATGGGCTTCCTATGCAAGAGTAAGTCAGAATCAGGCCATGACTTTTTTTTTTCGTTAAAAAATGTGTTTTAAGATCCCAATTTATCTGCTACCCTAAAATGTAAAGAAGTCCTTAACTTTCCAGTTAATTCCAGTGAGTCCCAGTGTCCTTTAGTGTGTGTCTCTTAGAGAAAGAATGCAATATTTTGCATTTGAAAAAGAATGAACAGTAAGGCATGGTTATAGAGGCTGGAATTCAAGAATCATTGGCCTCACTACTGAAAGACATGAATCACTGGCTTGACTGTTCCACATCCAGCTCTGGACACCCCTCTGTCTCCTAAACCCATCACAATATATTAATTTGTGCTGCAGCTACTCATGAATTGTGCAATACATGCTTTATTACTCTGTTCTACTCATGCATTGTGCTCAAAAGACACAGATTTTTTTCCTGATTTTCTAAAAAAGCAGCAGAGGTCTCCAAGTCCTGTCAGATTTGAATCTAGTACATACTAGAGAAAACAACTATTTCTCATCTTCAGTGTAAGAGTTAGATGTCCAGCATTTCAATAGTCATACTGAGAAGGAGAGCATACCCTTTATTTCTGAGGATTTCGTTCCTTCCTCTATTATGTGGGCTGGGCAAAGAACATGGCCCTAAGTATTCTTCATGTGATTTATTCTACATTGACAAGCACTTAAGTGGAGGCAATGTTAGACCCAAAAGGCACAAAGTGATGAAAGCTGGAACTGAAAAATAGCATGACAGTCAAAATTGCTGAGTTTCACACAGCCCCTGCTCTAACAGTGTTAGAAAACTCTTGGTTGAAAAGAATCCCTACGAGCCCTCTGGAAACCCAATCCCATGACTCATATGATCTCCTTGAAGGCTTTTTTCTTTCCCTCTACAAAATGACAGTGAATAAAGCCTGGTGGACTTCGCTACTTGCTGCAATTTGACAGCTTTTAGTCAAAATGTTTTCCATTCACAAGAGAAGAATTTTATATCCCAACCAAAGCTGAAGGCACTGGCATCTGCAAGTCAGACTAAGCTGCTTTTGGTTGGGTTGTAGGCTAGATCTTTCCGTAGAGGTGGAATGCCTCTGTGGCAGGGGATGGGAAGGGATATGGAGGAAATGCACTACCTCAGGAACTTCGTGATGAGTTAACACTGGTGGCTCAGACACTGTTTCCCAAGGACTCCCAAGAGCTGAGATGGCACTTAATGAATCAACACTTCTGTGCTTGCCTACTTTACTAGATTGGTTGAAAGACTGACAAGCCAATGCCACTGCATCACCTGCTGCGGGTGAAGCCGGGAAGAATTCTGGTCACTGCGTGTATTGCGACTGTACAAAAGTAAACGGGAGCAGAGGACTTAGCCTTCCCTTCCCAGCAGCCACTCTATGTCGATTTGCCAAGGCCAGATGCTATCTGATCTTCCCACTGGGATTCAGTTAAGAATGCAGACCCTGAATACGCAAGTTCCCTCTGAGTATTACATAAAACTGAAAGTTAACTGAGCTGCTAAAAGGAGCATGCACCACACATATAAATAAAACTTTTTTGATTATAAAATTGTTGTTTTGATGATTGCTTTTCGGAATGTCTGTATAAGCTCAAAAGTGTTTTGAAGATAGCTATGGTTAATCCATTGAAGCCAATCCATCTTTTCAAGCTTGTCTGTTCAAGACCCTTTTATAATCCAAACAGTAAAAAGAAGTGTTGTTTTTCAACTCCACTGTCAACAGCTAAGAAATGCATCAACATGCTTTCATAATCTTCTGTGTGTATGAAGATGCAATAATAAACTTTTTTTCCTCTGGCGTAGGAAATGGCATTCAGAAGGAAGTTTAAAAAGAAGGAGAACAAATGAGCACAGGTAGGTCTTTTCCAAGTGATTTTTCTAAAATAAAAAAATTGAAATTAACTAACCTTGTGGCAAAGGTTGTAAAAAGTACAAAAATCTGAGGTTTTTTCTATCTTGTTTTCTTTACTGAGCTTTAAATTAACTGCAAGGATCCCTATGCTTGTATGATTTATCTCTGACAATGTTGTAGGAGATAGAAAACTTTGAAAGGAGACTTTAAAGTCAAGAGTGCAATAACAAATTTTTTTTTAGTTTTATATCTTTTTATAATACAGGTTTAACAAAGGATGTATTTTCTGTACTCTTCAGTCTGGATTTCTCTCTTTCAATGTGAGAAAATTAAAGCTGATAGACTGTATGCTGAAGTCCCTGCTTCTGTCACTGTTCAGTTTGCAGATGAGAAATGAAAGGGGCTAATTTTTCTTTCTGATGAGCTACATGTATTTTGTATGTTTACATACAGTGAGTATAAAAAAGTGTTTTCTTGTTTCCTTAGATTTAAGTTTGCAGACCTGGTACTGCTCTCCTTCCTACCATATCCTTTGTCTCTGTAAATTAGAAGCTCCACAGTCAGCTGGGATGAAAATGAAGGTGTCACCTACAAAGTTAGGGGTTTCATCTATCTGACCCAAACAGTGGCGATGTGGATTACACCTCAGGAGAAGCTGGTTTGAAGCAAATATGTGGATGATAAAGCAGGCACCAATTTGCCACTGCATAGGTGCATAAGTGCACTATACTTTACATGCCGAACACTAAAAGGAAAAGCAGCCATCAGGAGTTCTTTGCTGTGTTCATAAGGTCTCTCTTGCCTTGGTACCTTTATTTAACTAATGCTGCCATGCCACTAAATACTTATTTGAGGTACAGTCCACTGAGGAGGTTGGAGGCTGTCACTGCATTAATGATGTCCCAAACTGAGCTCTGTATATCTAGCTTATGCTGATTCCCGTGGCTTCTTAGTGCTTTTTTTTGTTGTTTTGTAATAATATAAATCTTTCATATATTCTAACTAATGCTTCATCCTGGATCCTTTACACTGACTTTTCAAAGTATTTTGCATTTCAATTTATTTCATGCTAGTTAATAAGCAAGCAATGATTTTTTTTTTTTCACTACTTACTACAAACATGAGACAAACTCAAATATTGGAGAGAAATTTGGGACCTAAATTTGGGACCCTAAATTTGGGTCCCTAATTTGGGACCACTGCATATTCCACCAACATTTTTACCAGTGCATCAGGGAGGTAAAATGCTAACTTCATTGTATGTTACCTTGAATGTCCTTCAAAATATGTTTACATGCAGGAGAATGCAGCCTTCTTTATCAGTCAATGTTGGGTACACCACATCTTCTAGTTGGCTTTATTATTCTCAACTATTTAACAGTCATCTCCTTGGTAATCAGTTGTGCATTTCTTCAGGTAATTAGTAATGTTACTAGCATTAAAACTTTGTTCTGCCGTTTGCGGCTTAATAGATTGCCGTAAGTTGCACTGAACTTAAACCAGAAAAAAAAACATATACACATAAAAATTAAGATATATTCTGTTCTTAGTCCTTTTTTTTTGTGGGTTTTTAGAGCAGGTTTTTAGCTTGTCTGCTTTTAATTCAGTGCCTAACAAGGAGAGTTTATTTTGGATGATTGATTATAGGAATCGTGTGCATGAACTGAATTTTAAGTCATGACTTCTTTTCAAGCAATAAAATGATCTTTGTATCTTGACATGTTTTATCATTTTGAGACTAAACCAGTTACCTGTATAAGTTCAATGTGTAGCTCTTAAAACTGATAGAATATTATCAGGATTTATTAAAAAACAAGCACATCTTCCTATTACAGTGGTATTTCAAAAATGAAACAAATGGATTAACAAATTCTCTGTAATTATATCACTAGTTAATGGTATTTTTAATACAGTCTGATAAAAAACCCTTAAGATGGTGTGGTATCTCAGTACTACACATAGTACTACTATGTGAGTCCTACTGCTAAATACCGTATACAAAATTCTCAAGGAGGGTTTTTTCATGTAGTTACTAAACTGAGAGGACCAAATATTAGGAATAAGAATAATACATTATTTTACTCTTAATTATCTGCTAGTCCCATGAGAGTATCCTTATTTTTTTTAGTAGTGATCCTAATCCATACTCCTAAAATGCACGTAAGTGAGCTGTTAGAGGCACCCTTGCTGTCTTTTGCCCACTGTATGGTTTTGTGCCATCCTTTCTTGCAGATTAAAGTGAGACAATCCACCCTTTTTCTTTTCAGATCATAATTATTTTTGCTAGAGACATTTCTTCATAGGACTTGGTCTACATAGGAAAATTTTGGTCTCATGGCTCTATGGGGACTACTTTTTATTCTACATTCATTCCACCATAGCTGTGCTGGCAAAACTTCTACTTTATATACACTTATACCACCAGAAAATTCTGTTGCCAGTTTTTCTTGTACTGCTTGAGAAACAGGTTTCTTTCTTTTGCTTACCTAAGCCAAACCCCTTAGTATACAGATGGCTTTCATCTTGGCTTTACTAGGAAACCTTTGAAGAGCAGACATGTCTGGGAGGTACTAGGACACAGTTTTGGAGGAGTACTAGCTCAAGGGCACCATGCTCTCACTATGTTATGCAATAGCACAAAAATCCTATAAGAAAGGTGGGGTTTTTTGTTCCTCCTCATCAGTGATTCTTTTAGTCCTCTAACCATGATCACTGATAAGCACCACAGATATCTGCAGCTTGTCAAAGATTAAGTAATTAGTTATGTAGGGCTTCAAGTATGGGAGCAGTGAGAGTAAAAAGGACAGTGGCAGAAAAGGGAATATCTTCACAACCTCAACATTAAAAACACACCATAGATGGAAAAAACAGTTTCTTAAGGATTCTTGGTAAGTAGTGATAATCTAAGTCATAAAATCTTTAAAAGCTATTTAAAGGTCAGTGGATTCCAGTAAATTTGACATTAGTGCTTTGAGGTTTTGAAATTAATGCACTTATTGAAACACTTTATTACCCTTTTTTTTCTAGTCAATAGATAATGTAGAATTTTGTGGTCTACTTCTTCAAGCTGCCATTATGTCAATCAAAAATATGTCTGGTGAACAAATTATTTTGGCAAGTAAATTAAATACTTTTATGGTTAGTTTAGTGTTTTCCTAAAACCCCAGCACAGTCCAGGAAGTATTCTGCCTTCTCTCTTAACCAGACTTACTGACTGCTGCATGTCAGCCACAGGCAGTCTCTAACATTGTTTTTGCCTTGCCCTTATAATCTTACTAAGATGCATCTTAACCCACAGTGGCCTAAAAACAAATGCAGGGGGTAGTGGTTGCTTTTAAAATTATTACCACAACCATTTCCCCGGTGAAACATAAACACATGTTAAATAACGTGACATTAATAATTGCATAAAATTGTTAGAAAAATAGTTTCAGGAAAGAGAATAAACCATTAATGAATTACTACATTAGTGAAGTAGTTTGGGCAAGAGTTGAGATGCTTGTACTAAGTTGATAAATGCTGTGCAAGTAAATCACTTGCATATATCTTCTTTTCTAGCTGTAGTTTAGAGTCCTTTAGATCTCCAAAGGTTGTAGATAATTTTTGCACCCACTCAGTCAATGACTGGCAATGCGGCATGGAGCCGCAGTCATTCATTCTGTCAGTCAGCAGCCCTTGATAATGTGCCTGTCAATATAATTCAGTGCCTGTTCAAGGAAAGTGACACTTTGAATAGTGGACACTTTTCAAAAGCATTCATACAGGGTCAGTTCCATGATAAATAAATATATTTTGTGTTTGGAACAAATAGGCAGTACGCAGGAGCTGGAGTCAGAGCAGAAATACACAACCAGTCTGCAGAACATGGTAAACTGCAATGAAGGGTGAATATCATAAATGCATCTTTGGGGTTTTGATGCTGTATTAATGATGGGATAATAGATAATAAAGTCTTCAGGATCCTACTTGGCTTGACTGAGCCCTGATCCATGACCAGGGACACTATGCTCTGGTACACTACAAATGAGATATTAGAATAATAGTATCAATAGTTCTTTAAACCCTATTAAAAAGGGTGAATATTCTCATTGTTAAATGAAAAACACAGGCAGAACTCTTTAATTACCACTAACAGTGTGTTTAAGAAAGTATTTCTATGGCATACAGTGTTTAGTTTCTAGTTTCTATTAATATAGGCTGAGAACATGAGGAAGAAATATGTGATAGTGACAGGATTTTTAATGGTTCCTCACCTTAAATGCATTTTAAAATATGTAAATCAATAAAAAAAATTATTTGTAATAGCAGACTAAGAGTGCTGGTTAGCCTTACTGCTGAATGAAATGTATGCTACAAGCCCTATTACCATACATCGTGGGAGCTGTAGTTAGGATTAATCTGTCAAAAGAGATGGTTTAGTGTTGATGAATATGACATGTGACCATTAATGATGTTGATTTTATCTCCTGAGATTAGCATGATTTACTTCGGATGGATAATAATGTCATTTGCTTGATGCAGTAGATCTGTTTACGAGCTGATTAAATTGTAAGGCCTTGCTTCATTTCATGCTATTTGGTTTACAGCTTCATTACTGCAATCACAAAAGCTGTGGAAATGTCCCACATCCCATGTCACAATAAATCATTGTTTAAGATTGCAGCTATGTATTTTAGCATTTCAGTTTTGCATGGACCATGCATTCCTTAACAAATATGTGATTGAGAATACATTAACAAGATATTCTGGAACATACTGCTGCAGAAATGTAGAAAATCAGCCTGAATCTTTTAATTGAGATTAAGGAAGCACTTGAGTAATTAGCTGTAACAAATTACCTTATTATTTAGACAGTGAAGTAAACGTTTTTGTTGCAAGAATGATTATCATAAATCTGCAGAAAAGTGACAGTCAAACAACCATAAAGGAAACTTGTAAGCAAACTACATTTTCTGCCTATTACCTTTTATATTTAAATAAAATTTATCAGAGACATACTCCAAAAAGAATGTTTTTGTTGTTCAGGGAGAATATATGTTACAAGCTATACCATCTGTAATTACTGTACTGGGAAGAATATATGCATGTAAATCACAAAGAAAAAAAAAGAATCTGTTAATTATAATGGCAAATGCTAATGTTGCCACAGTTAAGGCTGTGTCAACGTTTTCATTATAAACCCAGTTATAAAGGAAAGAAGTAGAAAGGGAGGGTGGTAATCAGCCATCAGAGATTGCTGTGTGCTAAAATTTTGTATTCAAAAAGGCACACTCACCCCATGTAAATCAGATGTGTTTGGGAGACCATGCTCACAGTCTCAGTGAGAGGAGGACCAGGGCCAAACTCTCAGCTTGGGAGCAAGGGTGACTGTTGCAATAATTTTTTCACATTTCACATTAAATGATATTGCTATTTTTATTGTCCAAATTAAAAAAATGTTGCATGTATCAGTCAAATGGGGTCTTTCAGAGCTTGTGGTTTACCACTAACTGAGTTGGATAACTACAGTTGATTAAGTCTTGGTTCGTGTGTTCAATTTTAATGAAAGTTTTTATATTTCTTTTGAAGAGCATGCTTCAATAATTACCTTAATTTGGGTATTTTATTGTAAGAGAATGGAATTTCTTTTAGTTCTTTTTATTCCCCCTTTTATTTTAAATCCCCCCAAGTTGGTTCTCAGTGGATTTCATGGAAACATCTCAAGTTCATTTACATGTGAATTGTGCTGCGTTATAATATGGTCAAATGTGACTGTGAACTTTATGGGAGATTTGTGAACCTTTTTCCCTTAGCAAAACTCCCCTCTCACCTCAAAGTATTTTGCTGGCGGATGAAGAAGTGGGAACCCCAAGAGGAACTGTGCTCATGTATATGTGCACATATATGCCTATATACAGGCCTAGAGTACCCAAGGATTTCCAAATGTGTCGCAGCAATGGCCACAGTCAAAATTTCTTACCAATGATTCATGGCTCAGCTTTTCTGGTCGGCCAATGTCAGACATTTTGAAAAACCAGGCTTTTTTCTCTCATTTGCTTGTTTGTTTTTAATGGTTGATGCATGAAGCATTCTGGGAAGGGGACACTTCAGGAGAGTTCATGCTTTGGATTTGGAAAGAGGGAACAACTCTAATGCTTGCAACTCAGTTCTATCTGATTCTGTGTGGGGACAGATTTACTGAGCTGATTTAGTTTTCCAATACATTGTGGCTGCTGGGCATAGATCTTCCACCCCTGACTTTTAGCAGAACCAGTCCCCGTTGACATTTGTAAAATTAATGAAAATATTTCACATGTTGAAGTGTTGATTTTTCCAGCAACATTTCAAGTAATCAAATTAAAACATTTTCTTCTGTTTTCTAAATAGTTCTAGACCTGAGTTAATGAAAACATATCCTTGAAAATAGAGGGATGCATAAGTTTTTTTCACCAAAGAATAATTCAATTGGTGTGACGAAAAGGCAGAAAGAGGAAACCACTCTTTGAATCTTCATTGCTTCAGGAAAAATTTGGTAATATATTGCATCCCTGCTTAAGTTGGCTGAAATGTTTTCACTGCAGTTTCACAGTTCTATATTTTATAACTCTGAAATTAAACAAAACAAAGGCTCCCTCTCTTGATGAGCTGCACCTTTTAAAAGCAGTTTGGTTTCTAGCCAAATGAAAATGCAAGGGCAGAATTTTTCAGGGTGGACATTCTTTCTCTGCTACTCCTGTTGAAACAAAAAGAAAAATGCCCTTAAAAATCCCAACTACTGGCTTCACTAAAAATATATAATTTTGCCACCGACCTGCCAGGGATGGATAATTTAGTGTAATTTATGCACAGAAAAAAATCCCTTGCTAGTGCTATGAGGTGGAGAAGCTATCAGCCAGGCTGATAGTAGTTTTGTGGAAAAAGACACCTTTCACATGCATAGCTGAAGTCAGCGCCTTGACCTTTAGTAACCACTGTTTATATTAACATGGGAAAAAGCACTAAGGACATGTAATTTCCCAATTCCCATACAAGCTGTCCCCAGTCTGCCCTTTACCATTTCTTAGACTCTGTGATGTTAAGGGAATCTATTTAAATAAAAATAATGGCTCCTGGTTGGTGCTTTGAGGTTGTTTTTCTGAAAATGGTGGCAACCGTGGAACGCATATGTGTCTACCTTCCTGATAAAGCTACTACTGTGATATGAGTGAAGAGACAATTTCATCTCTGTGACTGAATAAACAATTTATACATTCTGAAAGTTGATGGCTGCTGTAAGATGATTTATCAATCTTCTCCGCAGGTGCCTTCAAGTATAACAATTCTTGAACTTGGACAGGAAAAAAAGTAAAAGATGGGTTTAAAATTATTCAGATGGATGCAATTAAGGAACAGAAGTTGATTCTCTGAATGGAAAAGAGGAAAACCTGTACAGTATTTTGCCACTGGAGAATTGGTTTGCTGCAGGTTTGTTCACTGTTAAAAGAAGCAAACTAACCTGAAAATAATAATTTGAAAAATAAAATTTGGTCTACAGTAGAAGGATCCTGGGCAGCTTTACGCCAAAGAATTCTCCAGACTGGTGTAGAAACTCACATAGGAGAATACATTATTTCTCTGGCTTTGGATCTTATACTTCTACATAGAATATTCTTAAAACTAAGGCAAGGTCTGCAGACGCACTCACTGCATTTGAATATCTAAATCATATATTCAAGGTCATCTACATAGCTGGGTCTCTTGGGTATCAAGAAAACTGGTGTTTGGGAAGCCATCACTGTTAGTGAGGATTTCATTGGATTGCAGAATTTCAGTGAAAATGTAGTCCAGTGATGTCCTAGCATTTTTCTGTTAGAACACTAATCCTAATATGGATAATTTCCCAAATTTAGGCTACTAAGAGAAAGCACTGAATTTTCCTTCAGCAAACAATTTATGTTCATGAAAAAATTGCTGATGTCAGCAGAATGGTGCAGGCATGTACTGGGTTCCTAGGAAGAGATTCCTAGGAACTGGCACGTTATAAATCTATGGCTGTTCTAGAAGGCATCCAAATGGCTGCTGAGAAGGGTCAAAGTCACAAGCAAATAAAATCTACAAGGTAGTGTGTATGCACATACGTGCATTATGACCATTGTGAGCCTCAGTGTAATATTTAGAGTCTGCTCAACGGCACTGAGGGCAGTGAGTCCTCAGTAGCTTTAGGGATCAGAACCATGTGTTTTCTGGAGAAATGTAAATTCCTGAAAGATATCTTGTTAGATTTGAGGATAAGCAAAATCTCTGTGATGATGCAGTCTGATTTTCTTTCTTACCAGGGCCACAGAATTTCATTGAGGAGCCCCTGCAGTAACTGCAGCTATGTTTGATTGAGGTAGCTAAAGTATATGAAGAGAAATTGGGGTAGATAATTTGTTATTTTCTCCCTTCATAGAGTTCAAAAATAGGTTTTGCAAAAAAGCAATTGTGCCTCCTTCAATTATTGAGACTGCTGTAGTCAAGCCTTTTAATGAACAAATTTTGTAGAATTTAGGGTCTCTGAAGTGCAAAGCCACAACAGAGTGTGGCTCTTAATCTGCCATATGACCATTATGTTGCTGGCTTTCTCTGTCAAAGCTGGCATGTATCAGAATGCAATAAAAGAAAAACTATTTCATTCAAAATTAAATGGCCACATCCAATTAAAGAAGAGACTGAAGTCTGAAACCGTAGAATCCATTGAAAGTTTCTTTCTGTTTTAGAGGAAATGTACCAGTTGCTAATGGAAGTGTTACTTTAAACGATTGGCTACCAGTTAACTATTATGCGTTCTAGCAGGATCTGTGGTTGGATTTTTTTTGTCATTCCTCCTCCTCAGAAGATTTGGGGAAAAGAACAGAAAACTATTGAAAAGTTTCCTTAGTCTTTTATCTTTTGAATCAGTGTCATACTAACAAAAAGATGTTTTGAAGTCTTTAACCATTAATTGACTAACTGGTTTTCTTTAGACATAAAACTTGTCAAGGCCTTGATTGTTGTGAATCCATGGTGATAGATTCTGGCTGACTGCCTAAGTACAAGGTCTCTGAACACTAGGATAACACTTTCTGAAACAGTTGAGGCTTATCCCCCATAATGCCATTTAAACAAACTTAATTGACTAAAACTTTCACTTTTGTGCATTCTGTATAAGGTGCTATTTGCAAGAAGAGGCCTTTTAGGAATAGACCCTAAGTGACAAAATCTGACCTCTACCTAGCCTTAGATTTCTCAATTCTTGTTTATTTACACAAAATAAGCCAATATGAACTGCCTTAAAAATTCACTATAAGCAGAAAGCCTGTAATACACCAAAATTTTTCTCTAGTGAATAACCTTAGAATGAGTCCAAATTGAGAGTCTATGAGCAGCATAAAATTCACACACTTCTGCAGTAATACTAATTGTTATTTTCAGATAAATGCCTATATATGTCAGTCACTAGGCTTGTTCTATATGAAATGAATAAAAAGTTTCAGACAAGCTAAGACCTGCCTTACTTTTTGGGATTTTTTTCCCACTTCTTGTTGTTGCAGTGAAACTTTAATAAGGAGACACCCCTGGGATGATTGTCTTAAATTCTGAGTTCTGGCCATATGCAGAATTATACATCTATCTCTACAGGTTACTGATTTTTATTTTCCACTCATCTTTCACTGGCAAAGTCACTTGTGTTTGAATGGAAGCAGAATGTCAGATTTAAATAATATACAGGAATGATAAAACTCTAACACTTTTTGCAGGGAACATGACAACTCTGGGATAACTGTTTTATCTCTAGGAAGTCTTCAAACATCACAAGGTAAAATTCTTAGCATCTCTAAGGCGTTTTGAATGGCCCACATGACATGAGTTGGTGACAGTACTCTACTCTGTAGTTGTCAGGGCCCTCACAGCACAAAAACTTCACCTGTGGTCTCCCCCAGTCGCTGTCCACAGGCTTTAGAGCTTCCTCAGTCCCTGCCTGGGCACGACCATGGTCATGGGCCCCACTGACCCATGGGCTGATGGCCTTGACCCAAGCCTGACCCATGGGCTGATGGCCTTGGCCTCACTTTGTCACCACAAACCTGCTCAGCAGTGACGATCCCAGCTGCACTCACTGGGTCTGATCCTGCCCTGCAGAGAGACTGCCAGCCTGACCTTGGATCTGCCTCATCACCACAAACTTGTCTAATTATCTGAACTCTTGGTTGAATATCAGCTGCTGTCTATGGTCCTGCCCTGCTTCCTCACTGGGACAGCCAGGACCCTGCCCTGGTGACGTTGCCCTTGGGTTCCTATTCCCTGTCAGAGCAGCTGCCCTTGCTGCTTCCTGACAGTAGTGCAAAAGCTTTTATCTTATCAAAACAATATTGCAGGTTAGAACCAGATTCTAGTCTTTACCCTGTGGTAGCCACAAGGTGATTTCCAGTGTTGGTGATTTTTTGGGGGGACGTGGGAGGGGGGGTGTATCACTAAGAAACCATCCAGTGAAGGGAGCTCCTGTTAACAGTGCACTTGTTTCGTGAGCAGAGGATTTCTGTCTCCATTATTTTCCTAGAATAGCCACAGAGCTTTAGCATAAACATCCCATTTTCTTTTAATGTATCTTTGAAAAAATACTCCAAGAGAATTTTAGCCTAAGCAGTTCTGTTATGAGCTAAAAATCACATGGCTGAGTTGGGACTTGGCCTTAACAGGCTCATTTCACTACAAAGTCTAGATGCAACCTGGAATAGAGTGGAATAGTCATTTTCTTCTCTTGAGCTCACAGTGGTACTGCAAACCCAAGTCAAGCAGACATTATACAATCAGTGTGCCAGTTGTTCCTCCTAAGAGAATGCAACTATTATCAGAGTTTATGGTTAGTACGAAAATCTTTTAGATTCAAGGGATTTTTAATATATTTATTTAACTGACCTTTTGCTATGCAGAATTCGGTTTTCTTGACTTCTGCATTTAACTAAGCACTTTGCTGTTAGAAGGCAAACACTGGTGATGTGGCAGTGTTTTGTGAAGCAACTATAAATGTGGTATATCCGCAGAGAATGTTTTTCAGATATGTGAAATAATAATTCTGAGACTGTGCCAGCTTTGTTAACTCCATTATCTTAATCAATAGCACTTGTATATGTGATATCTAAAAGGTATTATTTAATTATTATGCAGGTCTTATTTGACTGCAAAGGCACTGAGCACCTTTCAAAATGCAGGTGCAGTGTCCTTAGGCCACCTCTTTAATTTATCAGGACAAGATGAGACTCTCTGAATAAGTGTGTCTTATCACTGTTTTACAGAATCAAGTCTACTGAGAACATACAGCACAAAGCTTAACTACACAATTGCGGAGCAGTAAAAGGAAGTGTTTTTGAGGGAAAAGCGTTGCTGCCAATAATGCTGGGATGCTGAAATGTACAGTGATTTGTATTTTGATGTGCTGCATCAATACAGCTGGAAATTGGATGCAGAGTCAAAATTATGACTAAGAAAATGTTCAGTACTGGAAAGGAGAAAGCATCTGCCACGATTGAAAAAAGGATGTGTAATCCTTGCAGGGCTGTGTGCCCCATCTCCACTATGAGTGGTGACCTGTATGAAGGAATGGTAAGGGAATGTATTGTGCTCTTGTAGCGTACTGTTTACTTACTGGGGTTTTTTTCCTAACGTTATAAAATAGTTTGGACATTATGTAAGTTTTCTGGTATAAGTTCATGACCCTTCCTTTTTCCCCATGAACTTTCACCGTAACATATTTTAGAATTAAACTAATTTATTATTAATAAAGACATATTAAAATACCAAATATTGTAATGAAAAACATTACAAGAATCCCTTCTTCCAGTAGTAAATGACAAAGTTGAAAAGGTATGTGTTAAAAGAACATGAATAACCAGCAACACCGTCTCACTAGCAGAGGCAGTGGAGAGTTGAGTGGTTGTATGGGAATTAGTGAGAAGCAGGAATAGATGTTTGCTGCACAAGTTCATGGACTTGTTCCTCATCTGTCAGTCACTGCATGGCCGTGAGTGCAAAGCACTGCCCACAGGTACCCAGAGTTGTTAGAGCTGGGTTCAGCCACTTAAGTTAGTGGGGCAGTAGGGTAATCCTCCTGCTGCCATCAATTCTGCTCAGTCATCTCTGGCTCAGCATCAGAGAACAAAAGGGCTGCAATTTCATCTCTGTTTCCTCACTTCTCTCTCTCTTTTACAGTTCTCAGTTTTTTGCTGAATGAGAGGTGCTGGTTCAATCTGCATTACAAATCTTAAGGCACTTCTTGCCATAGGTCATCCAAGAAAAATGTCCCTGTTGTTTCCCCATGTGCTCTACAGTAATTTGGGTGTTTATCTCAGACCTGCCTAAGGTACAAAGCCCCAACAAAGCAAGGAAAGAACAAGGGGTTTTTTTAACCTTGGAAAGACAGAAAAAAAATCCTTCTACTATTAAGCAGCTTGCGAGGCCAAAAGTTGGTAATTTTACGTAATTAATATTTCTTTATTTCATCTCTGATCATTCACTCATCCAAAAGCTGTTTCAGGCCAGTTTACTAACTCATAGACAGACTAGTAATTATTGTAGATTTAAGACACCTAAACCCAAAATACTGTCAGATGTGACTATTGCACAAGAGGATCAGACTAAAAGCCTGACACATTACTGCTCTTTCAGATTAGCAAAGCCTTGGATGCAGGCTTGCCTCCATCATTCCTAAAATAATGCTAATCCCTATGCCTAAGGTTTTGCAATTCTGTAGCTGGACAGCACCTATACTAAGAGGATTTTCCATTGCTGCTGTCTGCTTAGCAGGTTAGTTATAGGAGGGGACTCTACAGAACAAGCCATGCTTGACCTGAACAGACTCTTCAGATGTTTTGACTTTTTCCTCTTTAAAAAATTCTCAAGCATTAACAATTAGTAATGGAGAAATACTAAAATTGTGTTTATATGTTACTAATGACATTATCTCCATTTTTCCATTCTGAAAAGGGAAAGACCAGTGGCGCAAGACACTGAGGAACTTCTTGATTTAAGATTTAATTTAACCCACTGTGACACATCATAGATTATGCCGTAAAGATAGCACTACTGAAACTACGTTTAGCAGTATAGCAGCAAAACAAAGTTATACAGTGGAAGCATCTGAACTACATTTGTAATGTAATTCCAGCTTTGACTTTTTAAAATTTTTTTACAAATTTTTTTAAGTAATCAGTTCAAGTATAGCTAGAAATAATAAGCTGAAATTAAAAACATTGATTTGCAGCCATCTGGGCCCACTTCAACTCGGTGGGCTAGGGGTTATGATATAAGAGTGGTGCTGAGGAAGTAGAATGTCTTCTTCCCTCATGAAGTTAAGGTGTTTCATATTGTGATACACCATAATCAATGGTTCTGTGAGTCACATTCCAGAAAACCCTCTAATGTATAGATCAGTTGGTCTGGATTCCCTAGTTCTGCCTTGGACCATTCTTTCTATGTCCTAAAATTCACAGTGCTTTTAAAGACTTTTCACTGCAACTTCCATGCTGATTGAGAGGTGAGGAAGGAGAAGGTAGGACATTCACAGTCCTTTCGACAGAGATAGGAAATAGATACATTTTAGAGCTGCTTTGGTCTCTTTATCATGCAGGATTCGATACTGAAATGTTTAGATCTTTCAAGCTAAAGACTAGTAATTTATTTTATCATATCTTTTGCAGTTTCTTGTACAAACTTTTGCAGACCACAGTTATGGATGTCCCTCCTGAAATGGCACTTTCTGCTCTCTTCACACCAGAAGGCAACTGGAACTCGTGTGGTTCTCCATCCTCCTAGCACTTCATAGAGACATCTGACCAGAGACTGCTGATGCACAGGCAGCTGGAATATGTGCTGTCTTACACGGAGAAGGGGTATGGGAATAAGTAAACAGAAGGGCCAGAAATCCTCACTCTAGGGAACTGTGGAACTGATACTGGAAGGCTGTCAAGTCAGAATATCCCTAGAATGATAGGACATAAATTCAAGCCACACATAAATCCAGATTTCAGAGTCTTGAGCTCAGGTAAGACTCTGGATTACATGAAATTTGTAAGAAAAGTACAGGAAACTTACAGTGATCTCATGTATTTAAAACCTGTTCTCAGTCAAACTAAGACATATTAGTTTCAACAGAAAAAAACCCAAACAAACAGACAAACAAACAAACAAAAAAAACCAAACCAAAACAAAACAAAAACCCAAAACAAAACAAAAAACCAAAACTGGAAGGGATTCCCAGAATTTTGAATGAAGGAATTTTCAAAAATTCAAGTTTAAGAAATTACTTTGCTTGAGAACTGTTTCAGGCTGAGGCAGGATCTGAATCTAATTGTCATAGCCCTACAAAATTATTCTACATATAGAAGCTTATCACACCCATAATCACCTTATTCTAGTTTGTATTCTAGAATAAAGATGTCTGCATGAGACTCTTATTCAGTATGAATGCTGCTTTTATTCTTGAATAATTCCATGTGCAGTCAAGGCCTCAGTCAAATCACCATAACTCTGTATGTAGATGAATTGTCAGTCTCCCTCTGCTTGCATTTACAGAAAATCTGTATCTCTGTTACTAAATGCAGCTGACAGATCTGAAAACACCACATTTGTTTGTGGAGTAGGCATAGCTCTTGCAAGCTCCCACCCTTATTAGCCTACAATTTCTGTGTCCTTTGGAGGTGTTACAAACTGCGTATCCTTCATATTTTGTGTTCAATGTCATTAGCAAACTAATAATTTTGAATGTGACAGTGTTCCATCAACTTTATATATGAGTCCAGGAGAAGAAAACTGAGTTGCTTTTCTTTGGGAAGGGGTAAGGGGAAGGAAATAAATCTTTGTTCTAGTTCAGTTAGAAACTCCTACATATTAGACCTTTTAACCATTAAGATCTTCTTTTCTTCATGCTTGTGTTTGTCACCTGTGTTTGCCTAATTCTGTCACAAGTACTGTCTCAAAGCCTTAATAAAACATTAATGTCCAAGCCCCAGAACTTCCACCGTTACATTTCTATCATTTATCTCTGCTACTGATTTTAGCTCAGGTTACTTTTAAGAAAAGTAAAACAGCAAGCTATACATTTCAAGGAAGGGACAAGATTAATGAATGTATACAACTGGGACCTTTTCTTGGTTTGAGACAAATTTGGAGGAAACCTTCTTTGCCCCGTGTGAGGACTGAACCTGCTGCTCATGATGTAAAATATCAGTTGGAACTCTTAATATTTACTTAAAATAGTTAGTTTTCTACTTTGTGTAGTTTGTGTAACTCCACTTTAATATTCTTCTCTAATACAGATTTTAGCATTTCAAGTACAGACCGAATGGCCTTATTAGCTTCTTTTTAATGAGTAAATAAATGTAGCTTTTATTTCAGATGCACCCTAAAGTTGTCACTATATGGCTACTTTCTAGCCCATAAGAAATTACGTGGTGCTAGCTGTTCAGGCATGTTTAATGTGAGCTTGTCCCAGCTGTATTCTCAGCAGAGAGCAACTCCTGAAAAGCCCATGAAGGGAGATCAGGTTTGTTTTTTTTTTTTTTTCCATGCGTTTCCCCCAGCAGACTGGAAGGGAGAGATCAGTTCTGTTATCACTTTTACAGTTTACATGCTATGGGCAGGAGTCTGCATCCTTGTTAAATATCACAGCAGACTGTAGATATCAGGCATTACACAAACATTCAGTGATCACATTTTTCAGAATCAGAAGCCACGGACCAGTTGGTTTTCTTACTGGGGAGATCATTCTAGATCTCCAAAATAGGACCAGTGAACAGAGTTCTACGTTTTTAAGATACGGTTTTTTTCTTTAAATACCATGAACCCCGAGTCACTGTCACCCCCGGGGGTTCTAGAAGGTTCCCTCGAGCTTCCCCTCAGCAGTGAGAGTCCAAAGGCACGTGAGGCATCAGCCAGGGCTCCTGGAGAAGGGGAGGATGTGCACGTCCCCCTCCCCAGTCACTGCTGGGAGGAAACCCAGCCTGGCTGCAGCCACTGCAGGCGTCTCCCAGAATTTACAGCTGCCTCGCAGGACTCTGCCCAGTCACCAGCTCCATCCCAGAACGGGGCACTGAGTAACGCTAGCTGGGCAACCTGAGAGAACCTGTGCCTTCTGACTGGCTCACCTGCGGATGATCAGCCCTCGCCACAGCGGGCTCCGCGCCCCACGGGCAGGCAGGAATGGCTGCCGGCGCCATGTGGTGCACGAAGCCGGCGTTTGGCCGCCGGGGAAGATGGAAGCAGCAGCCAGGTCGTCCTTGGAGAAAGAAGGGCCGTGAGGGGCAGGTGCTGCCCGGCCCTCGGCTCCCCCTGGCACCTGGGCCCTGCGGGAAGGGCCCTGCGTCGGAGCAGCAGCAGCAGCACCAGCAGCACCTGCCGGGACTGCGAGCGGGTCAGTGCCTCAGCTGAAATTCCATTAGTTCTTTTCTCTCTGAGGAATGTTTGCCATCACATTACCTTCTTCTGGAGATTTTTGAAGTATATATCAAGAAAAATCCCTTCTCAAGTCCCCATCTACTTAAGTCTTTGTTGGTTCAAACGTTACTTTTACTATTGAAAGTAAACTTTCTTCATAAAGATCTGTTTTCCTTTAAAACAAAGGATTTGAATTTTTATATCAGAGTAACCTTTAGGTTATTTGTTATTTAGGTATCTTGCAGTATGGTATTTAATTTTAAAGAATAATTCTTTTTGGGACATTTATTTTGTTCAAAAATTCAAAAGTTGATGTGTTTGACATGAGATTCTATGGGTTTTTTAATAACTTGTTTTCCACAGGAAGAAGTAAGTTCTGTCATAATGGCTTTCTGCTTCAGAAGGGAATTCTATAACTCTTTTAAGTGTAATGTGGTTGTCTCTACATTATTGTTTTGTGGCTTTCTTCTGTTGTTAAATAACAAGCTAGGGCTTCTTCAGTGTGAGAAGGAAAAATAGACAGCCTTTTTACTATTGTTTACCTTGTCATTGGTATTATACAGTTCTTCATGTTATAAAAATATTATTTAATCATGGTAGACTTAATCCTATCTACCAACTCCTCCATTGTGCGAGGCTTTGGAACAGGACAGCACTTGCTGGGTTACTGAGTCCTCCCCTCCCTACTGCAGCCATCACATTGGATAATTTGTTTTTGAAGTGTGTTGTACTCTATCTTAAAAACACTTGTGTGGTTTATTCCCACTATTCCCAGAGGATGGCTGTTACAGAATATGATTGCTTTACAGCGTTGCTGGTGAGCCATTTGCCATTGGAACTGACTTGGGATAAAGTCAAAAACAATGAGCAGCCACCACACGCTTTAAAAAAAGTCATGGCCAGATAAAGTCCATTTGGACTCATGCCAAACTCCTCTTTTAAATTATTTATTTTTTCTCTCAGCTTTGTAACTAAAAGTTAGACAGCAATCCTGTCCTCTCTCAGCTTTTGTTATATTAGACTAAATAAATCAAGCTTGTTTAATCTCATTTTATAAAATAAACTTTCTATTGCCCTCCTCTACCTAGCAGACCTCCTCTACCTGCTCTAATTCTGGTCAATCTATCAAATGCAGGAGGCTAGATTGAATGCAGTGTTTCAGGTGAGCTCTTCCCAGACCTTTACACAATGCTATTGCTTTTCCTTGGCTTTGTTGGAAGCTGCACGAGCTGCCATACAGGGGTGATCCACAATCATATTTTAGCAGTCATCCTATTAATAGTGAGGAATTATACCACTTACGCTTTTTTTAGCACATAATACTGAGATTTGAGGTTTGTTTTTAAATCAGAGAAGATTTAATGTGTTGTCATCTACTTTCAATAATCCTAGGCTTATCTCTTAAATATTTTTTATTTATTTTCTGTGCATTGTTGCTTTCAAGTTGCTCGTGTAAAGTTTTGGCTATTACTGGAAGCAGAATGAAAAAATACCAATGTCAGACATCATATTTCAATTCTTATAACAGTCTTTATTTGGTTTGTGTCAGTTTCATTTTGTTTAAGTTTGGTAGAAAGTCCTTGTTTCTGTTGTGGTCTCAAATCTTAGAATTTTGAGTTGGAGTGGAGATTAACTAGACTCCTATAGTTTGGGGCTACACCAGATTTGATTTTGTTTTCACTTCACCTGACTTTTATTCTCTAGTGTCATTTCTATCAGTTTTTTGTTTCCCTTTCACCCCATGCTCTGTATTGCCCTTCTCATTTAAATGAGTACAACGTATCGATTTGAGATTGGAACATGCCTGTACTATCTTTACTGTATTAGTTTATTTTTTCATTTACATAACTGAAAAAAATATCTTCATCTATTTTAATATCCTTTGCAAAGCCTAGGATAGCTCCTCTCTTGGCACTTCTCACTTCACTCCATTCTTCTCGGTTAAGGACCAGTGAGCACACACAAATGTTTTTGCCCATGTGTTCCTTTTGTTTCCCTTTCCACATCTAGCACTTCTTGGGGTGGTGGTGCATCCACTCTGGCCTGGAGTACCTTCTTCTGAGTTTCTTTTACTGTGTTTGGAATGTAGATTCTTGGCTATTTAAACATTTTTTGTGTGAAGTATTAGTAAGACTTTTCTCCCTATTCAACCTATTAGCTCCACAGTCCAGCTGATGTAACTACACCAGAGTTTGCCTTTCTGAAATTTAAACATTTAGAGACCCACTTACTGAGTTTGTTCTCCTGTTTAACTTACACCAGTTTTGTCTGACTTGGTCCAGAGTTAATTTCTACAACTGGCTAATTTCCAGTATTCTCACTACTTACCAGGAATATAGATATAATGTCTTGTCATCTCTTATTGTTCTGATGAGGATTTGATTAAGGATATTGCACATTGCATCCAAAAATTACTGAATGTTATTGCTGTGGATAACATTTACAGTCCATTTTGTCTCTAATTTTGTGGTTAAAAACAAATGCCCTTAGCCACCACTCCAGAAAAAGAATAACTGTGTAATGCTGCACACAGTGGACCCAGACTTACGGAATACCAGACTCCAAGGTAATGTTTCCCATGCTTTCCTATGCTGCAGTGAACCCTGCTAATAGTACCACCAGACTTAGGCTGGTGGTTTTTTTAACAGACTTGAGCACCTGTAGTTCAGCTTCTCTGAAAATCAATTTCTGAGCTATAAAATGGATTAGTCTCTAGCCAATCTTTAACTTGCTTTTGAGTAGGTATGCATATGTAACCCACTGTTCACTGTGCTATGCATCCCTCTCTGTGGCTGCATCTGGCCAACAGCGGATATGAATATGCTGCAGCTGCTTGCTAGGATATTTAACTTGAGGTGTAAATGTTTGTGAGTCAGCCCTGGAGGTCCCAGGTAATGAGCAAGATGGTGATTATTACACTTCCAAGATTGTATGTACTTGCATTCCTAAGGACAGCTTGTGATGTGGGTGTGGACAGGATAGTTTAATTCTGGTGGGGAAAAAAAGTGTTGTGGGATTTAGAGCAGATAAAAGGAAACTATTACAAAATACATCAAAAGAGACTTCACAAAAATATGCCTGTCCTCATTTTAATTTCTGCAATACAAAAAAACTTGAGGAAATGTTGCACAAATGAGTTTACCATTTAATAGCTGATGAAATGACATGGTTATGCAATAATTGTTTTCAAGATGGGGATGCACAACTCACTACATTATTCTTCTAGTACTCAGGTTAGTGTGTAAACTAGTCTGTGTATCTATGCATACAAAAGCTGACTTAAATTACTTATACAATAATTAATTTGTATTGGTTTGCTTCATCCAAGATCATTAGCTATCAGAACAGGTGTAGATATCTTCAGAGCTGCTCTGCATAAACAACCAAACGAACTTGTAGAACCTGTCACGGTCATTTATTTTCTTATGAATATATAGGAATTTAAGGGGTTCTTTAGTTAAGTTAAAAGTATTTTTCTATTATTTTCTTTGCAAAAGACCTGGACAGGACTCTTTTTGTGTAAATAACATACAAAAAGTGAAAATGCATACATCTCACCCATCACTGAAATGAAACAATTTCTTGAATTAAAACATGAGTGGTGGCTGGTCAGACAGATGTGCTGATTAAACTCCCCATGCTCTTATTATTCTGACAAACATCAGTTCCAAGTTGACTGTGTCTGTGATACAATGGCTAAAACCTGCTCTTCTCTGTATAGGTGTTCGGTGTTTTCTTTCTTACCTATTTACATGGATGTACTTTGCATGGCCTCTTCAGATTTTGTCCTCTAAACCTTTTCATCACAGAGAGAAAACCAAAATTCCCATAGTTTGCTCCAAGGTATTCCTAAGCCCCTTCCCAAATTGTCATGAACTGTATGACTGTGTTACATGTTCTTATGTTTAAAATTAGAATTTGTAAGTTTTAGGGCTTCTTTTGTCCCAGGTGAAATCCTGCCTTTCTCAGAATTGCTAGAATACTTCTACTGATTTCAGGCTGACTAGAATTTCACATTACATTGTGGACTTGGGCTGTGTGCAAGTTTTAATAGCTTAAATGTATAAATGTAAATTGACACAATCCCATTAACCAGCAAACACAATTAACCATGTGGAACACTGTTTATACAAGTTTAAGTGTTTTATTTAGAATAAATATTTTCTCCCTTACAGAGTTAGCTTTTTTCGTAACCTGTGACCTGGTTTATACACAGCTATGATGATTCACAAGTGCCTTCTCTAACGAGGATTAAACTATACTGGTACAACTACCAGTAGGGGTGGAGTTAAGCAGTGTTTTTGCTTACTTCAACAGTACCTACATGCAGATTGTACCATTTTTACTCAGTTGCTTTAGAAATAGGTACATTAAAATAGTATTAAAAGTGTTAACTGTTCATTGAGGAGGTAAGACCTGCTATAACAGTTTCCCAGTTTATTTAACTCTAAAACAAGATTGTGGCACTATGAGTAGCCAGTTTTCTCAGAGAATTTGTCAGTACCTGTTTGGTAGATACATCAACAACCATTTGTTTCTCAACCAAATTACACAGTTAAACTAGAAAAATTAATTGCTGCATCTGGTCTAAATTCCTTTCTCAATCTTTTTATAAACCTATTGATGTATGTAGGATATCTGCTTTTGATCAAACATAACATTTTACCCAAACTCCATAAAGTCAGCCTGAAGACCATAATTATAAATGTGATCAGCTCTCTCCATAAAATATTTGACACCTCTACTGAAATGTATTTAGCAGCTGATCCTTCTTAAATAAGTAAATAAAACCAAAACAAAAAATGCCCCCCACACTTATTTCTACTCATCTGTTTTATCTGGAACACATTCCTTGGGCCTGCTGGTGCAATATATATTTAAGAAAATTGCAAAAGAAGGAGAATTGGAAGGGGAAGTAGGGAAAAAAATCTTATAAATGTTCTCAGACTCATGAGCTCAAGTATTTCATGATGGAAACTGGCTATAAGGCAATTATTTTTCTCTTTAGAAGTTGACAAAATTAACTCTAATCTTGTGGTAAAAATATGTAGGGACAAGTAAGATTTTGACTGGGTTTGTTTTGGTCTCCATCAGTGAATTTCTATGGTAGCCTGATCTAGGCAGTGGTGAGCAGGTTAGTGGGGATGGTCATCAGTGATTCCATACAGGCCGGGACAAAGTAGCAAAAATACAGACCAAAGAGGAGAAATATTTTTACTTGCACAGCTGGGAACTCTGTGACAAGAACCAGTTTTTCTTTGCTCTATAACTAGTGCATGCAGTGGGAAACCTTATGTTTTACTAAAGCCTTGTCAGGCAAAGCTTGCTGTCACCTAACATGCCATGGTGGTTTCTACTTTCTTTGAAAAAATGGTGACTCAAAGGTGCCTGTTCAGTTAGCTACTTATCTAATAACTTGGTGGCTACAAATTTGGATTTTTTCCTATTCCACTTGAGTAGACTAGGAGACTCATCTCTTCTAATTACCATCTAGGGTGAAAAGGGCATGTTGCAAATGTTACCTCTTCTGTACGGAATGTTTAAAGCTTTTTCTTGAGCAAAGAGAGTAGGTAGGAACATGATTAGATCTGAGCATTGACTGGGACACCCGAGCTCTGGGCTTTGGCAAGCACCATAACCGTAGCCTTGTTAACCTCCTTCTCTTTCCCTCTGGCTCAGTGCACTTTTATGAAAAGTGAAATGCCTTCAAATGAGAGAATGAAGATTTTTTTTCCCCCACATTAGAATAGCCAGGTGACTGAGGAACCATAGTAAGTGAAGATTGTGGGTCTGAAATCTCTCAGATCAGGCGTATTCCTCTGCCTCAAGACAAGTACTTCAGGCATGGAGAAAGAATGCAGCAGATGATGGTAGTAGTTGATCTTTCCTGGTAGGAAAAAATACATCTCCACAAAGAGATTAAGGGCTGTGAATTGTACAAGAGAGAAGACATCTCCCTGCAATTGTAAGATAGATTGGTGTGCTTGAGAATCTAGGCTGATGCTTACTAACTTCAGTGAAACGAAACCATTACATGTAAACATTACAGCTGCAGTTTTATATCTTGTGATAGCTGAAAGGGTGCAAGAAGTGGGATCACTTCCCATGTACAAAGTGTGAGTCCTCACACCTGAGCTGTGTGTCCCAGTCCCAGCTGAACCGACCCCTCTAAAGCTGTGGCAGTGGATGAACTGCAGAGGCGGCCTTTTCCAAGCAGGACACTTTGCCGTGAAAAAGCCGAATGGCTCCTCCCGGTCGTGCCGGCAGGGCGCCGAGCTGCAGCACTGCCCCATCGCGTCCCACGCAGAAGGAAGGCAGGCAGGGAGGGAGATGCTCCGGCCTTTTTCTAGTACCTCGTCTCGAACGGGGGGCCCCGCGGAGGCGCCGCAGCATGTCCCGGGGGCTGGCCCCGGACGGGGGCCCCTGAGCCCTGCCCTGCTCTCCCGCCGCCCGCGGGGGTCAGACGCAGGCAGGGGGCAGCTCCCTGGCTTTCTTTCCCTGTCCTACCCCTCCTCCTCCCAGTGTAAGTAGTGACCGCATCACCAACAACTGATGCGTTCACTTTTGCAAAACGTCTTTGTGGGTAGCAGCTTATGTGACTTAAAAGGCTGAGCGAGCCAAGGATAGGGCACAAACGCTGAACCTGTGATACGAAGAGTACGTTCATAATTACCGGCATTATGCTGTCCTACCTAAAACAGGCAGTTCCGCACGTCTTCTGTGATCTGTAGTAATTATCCCTCTGCGTTTTACAAGACTCTTGCGTCACTGAAGCACCTCGAGGTGACTCCGTAGCATCCGCCGATGGCGGGGACGCTGCCTCGTTAGGTCTGATGGAAACGGATGGCAGTGGCTGTGCGAAGGCGCACCCGCCGGGGAGAGGAGGGGGCTCGCTGCCGAGGGCGCCTGGGCGCAGCGCGGGACGGAGCGAGAGCGCTCTAAATACCAGCGTTAGTTTTTAACGCTTTTAAATAATGGTCACGGGGCTAGCGTGACAGGTAAAGGAACTGGAAATCAGCTGATACTAAGTGAAAAATCATTTATCAGTTTAAGGCTAGGTGGGTCCAGTTTTCTTAAGCTGATTGAAGAAAAAGGGAGAAGGGTTTGAGAAACCTGGAGCTTGTGTACTCATTTCTAAATTGCACTGGACTTCTAGTTACACATCGAAAATCCTTTTCTGAAAATAACTGCTGTCCACCCAGTAACGTAAAAGACTCGCAGAGCGTTTCTTAGTGTGTTCTTAGATCTCCATAGCCCAGTAGCATTTCACGCCTCCCCTCGTTTAAAAACAATGGAGAAAGTGGTGTCTGGATCTAGACTAATTTTTCACCAGCGATAAAGGGGCTGTTTTCTGTAACAGGGTAGATTATTAGAAACTTGTAATTTGCAGTTCGCATTTGCCATCAAGATCACAGCGCGGGGGGAAAAGGGGGACTAGATCCTATAGTAGCCTCCCGTTGACGGGTTTGGTATGTCGATGAAAAAACCCAACGCTTCCAGAGAGAAGTTGCTTGAGTTTAATAAACAGTGACTTCAGAAAGTGCAATAAAATCAATTAATGCTGCAAAAGCATTGGCCAAAAAGAAAGTGGTGAAAGGATTTATGGAAATGTAATGGATTTACAAGCATTTATCCTGCGACTTGATAAACAGCAATGGGAAGCCGAGATGGTGAAAATAATTAGTGCCGCAGCCTCAGTGAATATGGACAATTTATTATTATAATTTTATCCTTTCAGTGGTTATTCAAATTTATTTTTTAATTTTGTGAGCTGAAGCGCAGGGGGATTAATCTAAAGTTTGTTTCCCCCTTCCTCGGGGGCTCGGTTTCTTCTCACATTTTCTCTCTTCACAAAGCAAAGCGTGATCTGTCATTTGCCAAGGCTTCTCCGCACAGAGAGCTCGTTCTTAGGTTTTCTGCATGTGTTTTAAGGACTATTATCGTTGGCCTTAGTAAAGAATGTTACCCAGCGGGGTAAGGATCAGTTTGTCTCCCTATGCGCTAGGCTTTTCCCTCCCTTTTGATTTTCAGATGCGTTTTCAGGCAAACTTTGAAAGAGCCGCAGTTGGGAAGAGGCTGCAGGAGCATGCCGTGGCTCTTGAGCAACACTAGCGCCGAAAACTTTTCTGCTTGCTCTCAAGAGTTTGTAGCCCTATTATTACAGTAGAAAAGAGACATCTAGCATGGAGTAGAGATTACAATTTCCAGAAGTCAGAATTTATTACAGCTAAACTGTGATAAGATCCCATCTGTTATGAACACATGTAGCACCAATTGTTTTTCATACAACTGCAATTTATTTACCCTTCAGAGCGAATGAGATTACAAGCCCGATTAAAAAAAACAAAACCAAACCCAAACCCAACCACTACGAGTGGTTTGTTTCAGTCCAGTCTATCTGTTTCTATCTGGGCAAATCCATTTGTGCTGCCGTGCTGCCCTCCGGACCTGGGGGCGATTCCCCGTGCCCGAACACGCGATGTGCGCCGTGTCCCTGCCGGGCCCGGCTCCGGGCGCTGCCGCTGCCCTGCGCTCCGCCGGGGCCCGCAGCGCCGCCTGGCGGCCGGGAGCGACAGCGGCCCGCAGCCCGCGCAGACAAAGGGGAGCCGCTCCGCGCTCCTCCTCCGGGAGCAGCTCCTCTTCTGCCGGGCAGCTGCGCGTAGCGTGCCCGCCTGGGCCTCGGCGTAAAGCGTGCCCGCTCTGGCCTGCGCCTCAGGAGAGCAGTAACGTTTGTTATTAACTGGAACGTGAACCTGAANAAACCAAACCCAAACCCAACCACTACGAGTGGTTTGTTTCAGTCCAGTCTATCTGTTTCTATCTGGGCAAATCCATNGGTAGTTTGGGAACGAGGAATGTGCCTGCTCGTCTTCTTGTCGCATCCCACAGAAGTGTTTTGGATCCGAGTAGCACGCGCTTCACAAAATAAGGCAGGAAAGATGAACCACTTATACACAGACACACGCAAAATCCCACACGTTCTTACCGCGATAGCCTAAGAGCGGTAATCTAATTTTGTTCTCTTTCGAACTGTTTCAAGGCATATATATGTGTGTGTGTATATATATGTGTATATATATCCTCCAGGTTTCTGTGGGCGTCCTTCTGCTACTCTGTTATCATTATTTCTTGCCTTGATGTGACGTTGAAGACAGATGACAGCATTGTCAGGTTGTCTTTAATTNTTTGTGCTGCCACGCTGCCCTCCGGACCTGGGGGCGATTCCCCGTGCCCGAACACGCGATGTGCGCCGTGTCCCTGCCGGGCCCGGCTCCGGGCGCTGCCGCTGCCCTGCGCTCCGCCGGNGGTAGTTTGGGAACGAGGAATGTGCCTGCTCGTCTTCTTGTCGCATCCCACAGAAGTGTTTTGGATCCGAGTAGCACGCGCTTCACAAAATAAGGCAGGAAAGATGAACCACTTATACACAGACACACGCAAAATCCCACACGTTCTTACCGCGATAGCCTAAGAGCGGTAATCTAATTTTGTTCTCTTTCGAACTGTTTCAAGGCATATATATGTGTGTGTGTATATATATGTGTATATATATCCTCCAGGTTTCTGTGGGCGTCCTTCTGCTACTCTGTTATAATTATTTCTTGCCTTGATGTGACGTTGAAGACAGATGACAGCATTGTCAGGTTGTCTTTAATTCATTTGAAGATTAAAAAAAAAAAAAAAAATACACACACAAGGCTTCTTACAATATTCAAAGCCTGAACGGATTCACTTTTTTTCACGTAGGGGATGGGGGGCTGGGAACAGGGGGGAGTAGTTGATGAATTTCAGACATAAAGAGAGAACAAAGTCTGTGCATTGCTGTGCGTGCACACATGCACAGAGCAAGCAGCCGGAGGTGGGATTTTTGCAACAGCAGCACCTGGTTGATATTGATGGAGAAATATCCAGCATTAGGACAGTCTTTTCACATTTATGCACAAGCTCAAATGTATAATCTGCTCAAATTTCAACCACGTCTCTGCTGCCAAAGCATTCCACCTCCAAAGAGGTGAGAGCGTACAGACTCAGGGTCCGTCTTTTTTTTCTGACACCTCTGTGTTTCATCACAACAAAATTTTACCTTAAAAAAGAAAAGGTAGTCTGCCCCGAATTTTCCAGGAGTGAGCTGAAAAAGAGATTTAGCAGGGATTAGACACCTCTGATCAGAATTGGTGCTTGCCTGCCTCAGGTTTGTTCGTGAAGCAGTGCGGGCTGTGCTTCATGGTGCAGAAAGAATCAGGGGTGGCGAGGTGTCTCAACATGGGGTTAGAAATGTCCGAAATTATACCCAAAAATCTGTGTAGAAAGGAGATTTGATGCTGGTAACTCCGGCGATTTTCCACTTCAGATTCACTCCTTAAAAAAACAAAATCAAAACCCAAACAAACAATAACACTGAAAAACAACAAAAGAAAATACACTAACAAAATTAGAAAAAACCCAAAACAAGAAAAAAAAAACCCCAAAAAGCCCCCAAAACCAAAAAACAACGACCACAAAAAAACCCCTAAACTGTGGTCTATTGAAAGCCTTTAATGAGAGCCAACAGTATTAAAGCAAGGCAGCATTGCACTCCATCTTTTCTAAGTATGGAAGAATGAAGTTTGATCAATGTTTTTACAGAATAGGAATGCACATTTGCTTTTGTTTCGGAAAGTTTGTGTCTTTCAGGATTCCCTTTTCCTTGAGTGATTTCGACTGTAGGTGTGGGTAGATCATTACAAACCTCGGATTAGAGAGAGGAGGGTCAGCCCTAGTCACAGCACTACATGTACCTTGCTGGCTGTGCTGGGGGTGGCTAAAAGGTGGTAAATGGGCAGTATGTGACTTTCTGGTCTTAGAAAATGGAGTCTGTTATCACGGAGGGAAATCTTGCCGTAATAAAGGCATCCTTGTATTTTAGTTCTAGCATACATTTTGCATTCTAAAAAAAGGCAAGCATATGTACGTGCACGTGTTTGGTGTGGGCTTGTGCACATAAGCCAAGATACATACGCCCATCTAGGCTCAGATATATTACAGAGACTCCTTTGCTGTCTGTGGAGTCTGGTGTTTTATTGTTTCATAAAACTACCTTAATTACATTTCCCCATAGATAAGATAAACAGGACCTTTCTTTTCTAAGCGTTGCTTATCAGAAGTATTTTGTCGAAGTGGCATCCAGAGTAAGCTTTTGAGAGCGGATGGAAATGCATTAATTTTTACTTTGGTTCTTCAGTTGCACTTAGCATCTGACAAGAGTTGATTTAAATATTACATGAGTTTATCTTTAATGTTCAAAAAAGATTTGTGAGAAAGACAAAACTGTTTAATTTAAACTAATGTATGCCTGACTCTGGTCAGATTGATCACAGTTTCGGGTTTTGATGGGTTTTGCCCTTCTGTTGCTTGTCCTCTCAAGCTGGTTTTTCACTGTGAAATTATTTTAGTTTGGTGGCATGGACCAGCGGCTGCTGTCAAATCCACAACCCATCCAGTTAGTAAGAACGGGATGGGGGTTGGTGAGGAATAACAAATGCAGTCCTTTTACCTAAAAACATTAATGTCCATAAGTCAATCTCTATTAGGAAAAAAGGCGAATTTCATAGATTAATATCAAAATCCTAGGTGGCACTTGCCAGGTCATATACTTAACAAGCCTGGAACAGAGACTTACTTATCACCACTCTACATATAAAATAAGGTGTTTCAATTTTTCTTTAATCCCGGGGACAGTATCTGAGTAAAACAGTAATAACAGCATTAAGTGTTCATTTCACCACGTGCATCAGCAATCTTTGTGTGTAACTTTTCTGAGCTGAAATCCCCAATTCTGCAGTTAGGGTTCCAGGACACACATACCTCCCTCGCTCTTTTTAAATCGCCCCTGAAACACCTGGTGGGCGATGGGGTTTGGCTAGCGAAGTCTGAGCTGCAGCTGTTAAAGATCCATAATTGTAAAACACATGAGCAGGAGAGAAACGCGGCGATGGTGGTGTGTTTTAATCGCGGCAAAACTGTAATTGTTGCTTGCACACCCAGATGGAGCCTGAAATGTAATTTTCCTCAAATTAAGAGTAGTTAAAATAACGAAGCGGGGCAGGCAGTCTGGCCGGGTTGCAAGAGAGGGCGGGGGGCGTGCGGCGTAGAGAGAGGACTGCGAGCTTGTTCCGCCTTTCTCGGGCTCGCTGGATGAATCCTCCACCACCGTCGCCCCCGACCCGAGAAGCCCTTCTTTCGATTACTTGCTGTGTTTGTATACGCTTCTTATTTTATTACTAAAGTTTACTTGGTGCAGTCAAGAGTACTGCCCTCTCCTTCCGTTCTCTAACTCATCGGTCATAACGAGAGCTCGTTTTACATTCCCTAAAGCAGAGATACGCAGAGGTCCCTTTCCCATTTAAGGCGGGTGGGGGGGAATACATTTGGTTAAAGCGCAAAGCATTTCCCGTGCCGCTTTCGGACAGCGTGCCAAAAGAGCCGCAGCGCGGCCCAGCATCGGCCTCCCCGTGCGTGTCCCGGCCCCGCCGCGGTCCCAGCGAGCGAGCCGTGCCGGGACGGCCGGGCGGCCGCTGGAGCTTCAGTAGCTTGCTGCTTTTCTCGCCTTTGCACATTAACGCTAACTTCCACTAATTATCTGGAGTAAATGTATTAGACTAATTAGCATCTGGGCACCGCGGGAAACTCTGAACAGTAATTATATTGTGGGGGGATACAGAACGAGGGAGAAAACCCAGTGATTTGTCAAGCAAAGTCGCCGCTTGCAACTTTGCCCCCCACCAGCGCGTCGCGCTGGGGCCGGGGCAAGGGCGGCCGGGAGCGGGGGGAGCAGGACCGAGCGAGGGGCAGCAGGTACCCGGCTCCGCCTGAGCCGCTGCCTGCAAGCGCCTGGCAGACCGCGGGGCAAAGCCCTTCCCTGGCATTGCTGTTACGGACTTGGGTATCGCTTTTCCGACTATCTCGGCGGCAACGAGAGCTTCCGCAGTTTCGGTAGCTGCTCCGGCTTTTCCGTCGCAGCCCCCGCTCCTACCTGAATGCAGGACGACGAGCCGGAGCTGGGCGGTGGCCCTTGGGCGCTAGGAAACCCGGGCTGGGGAGGCAGAGACGCGGCGCAGGCAGGGGCAGCCCCTCTCGGTATCACGTCGGGTTTGGCACTGCACTTCAGTAGAGAGCAGTCGGCCCAAATAACGGATGGCTTTTTTTT